>JAMPIV010013094.1:0-302795 GCA_024509875.1 Oreohelix idahoensis
TTCGAGTTTAAAATTTTTAATATACTTAGGGTAACAACCACACAACGAGACAAAAGATCTCACAACTTTTTTGTCTATGGCCTCGAGCTTTCTTCATTTTCTCCAAGTTCTTTGGGGTAAAGTGTCCATGCTTCCGTGCGATACTGTGTGTCCTCCAAGAATTCCCAACTCTTTACATCCACTACAACATATGGTCTGTCTAGCCATCAAGTTTGCCTCCCTGAGTCTATCCAACAACATAATTCAGAGAGTTAATGTGTTCCTCAAATGTTTCTGTAGCAATGAGAATATCATCCATGAAATTCGTGATACAACATGGATAATTCAGGGATCCAACATTTTCGCATCCATCCTAGAAAAAACTCACTCGGAGAATTTTTTCAAATCCAAAAGGCAACATGTTGAATTCATAATGTCTGTCCGAGTCTAAAGACCAAATACGGTCTAACCTCAGGCTTTACTGGAATCTGATAATATCCTCTACTCAAATCCACTTTGGAGAAATATCTAGCTTTCTTTAGTCTGGCAAACAGCTGATTTGTATCCGGCAATGGATCCACCTGTCCTTCTGTGACAGCATTCAGTTTCCTGTAATCTATACACATCTGTGTTGTTCCCGAGAGATTTTCTCAACAGAACCACACTAGAACTGTACAGAGATTCACTGTGTGAAATTAATTCATTCTTTTCAACAAATAATCTATCTCCTCCTTCAAAGCTGTCTCCTTTGCAAAAAACGGGATCGTAAAGGCTTTCATACAGATTGTGTTGGTCTACAAGTTTCATATCATATTCCCAACAAATTCGTATGCCCCGTTTTGTCCGTTAACACATCTGTATGATCATCCAAAACCTTTTGAACACTCTCTCCCCTCAGAATTTTCGTTAAGTGGTTACTGATTTTTACCTGTGCGGCTGTCTCACAGGGATGTAGGGGATATTCATGAGAGGTGAGTGGGTTCTCGTTTTTATCATTCCCGTTGCGATTGGACATGGTTTAGTAAGTGTGCTTTTCGTCCTGATTTTCTCTTTCCAGATATTTCTTTCAGAAGATTAACATGATAGATTTTCTCTTTCCCCTTCTTGACGATTTTATAATTTGTTCTAGACACCTTCTCTAGACCAGTATATGGACCTTGCCAACCAATTTGTAATTTATTACTACTGGCCTGGTAATAGAAGGAGCACCTTCTTCTCCCACAGCTAAATCTCTTCTTTTCTTCGCCTTCTATATTATAATAGGCAGCATGTTTTTTTTTCTGGCTTGTCTCAAAATTAATCATTAGCACGTTTCCAGCAAGTTTTAAGAACGAGTGGTTAGCTCGTTCACATATTTGATATGATGAGGTAATATTTTCTTCTGCCTTATCATCCGTCCACGTCCTTAACCAGGCCTTCATTGGACCTTTTATTCGCCTCCCGAATAACAGGGTTGCCGGTGCCATACCGGTTGTACTATGGGGTACCTCCCGATAAGTAAACAGGGCAGCGTGAAGGTACTGGTCCCATGTATCTCGTTTTTCATGTGCCAACTTTCTCAGGATCGAAATGAGTGTCCGTTAAATTTTTCTACTTGGCCATTTCCTTGTGGATGGTACGGGCTACAATGAAAGTGTTTGGCTTGAAAGATCCTGAAATCTTTTTCCGTTAGTTTCCCCTTGAACTGTGAGCCATTATCAGTCAAGATTTGGTTGGAAAAGCCTAACCTTGTAAAGATTGTGAGTAATGCCTCTGCCACATGCTTCGAATCGATTGACGACAGGGCTAACGCCTCTCCCCACATTGAACAAGTGTCCACCAGAGTCAGAATATAGCTGTTCCTCCTCTTGGTCCACGTGAGAGGTCCCACAATGTCCACGGCAACTCTCTCAAAAGGTGTTCCCACTATGGGCGTTTCTCCTAGAGTTGCTGGAGCAGTCCAATGCTTTGGAGCTACCCGTTGGCATTCTGGAAAGGATTTTACATATCTCTTTATATCTTCAGTTATCCCTGGCCAGAAATAATGGCAAGCTATACGCTGTCCTGTTGCGCTGATCCCCGTATGACCACTGAAGGCAATCGCATGCCCTAGTTTCAACACTTTCTTCCTATATGACATGGGAAGGACCAGCTGTCCGTGACTATTGGATCCAGTTCCAGCTTTCCTATATATCAGTTTATTTTTCATATAGAAGTCTCCCTTGCCTGGAGGTGTATGCCATTTGGGCAATTTCTTAAAACAATTCTTGAGGGTCTTATCCTCAGCTTGTGCCTTCCTCATCTCATCTGGATGGGTACTTATTTGATTTTCCTCCTCCTTTTTGGACTGTGATCTGGTCTGCACTGTTGCCATGATCACAGGTCTCTTGGGATTCCCCAAGAAGACATATCTACACCCCAATATCAAAGAGTAGATTGGTTCATTTATCACTGCTGCTTTGATGATTCCTTCCACATATCGCGTTTTTACATTTATCCTGGCGATGGGAAGTGTCATGGTCGCTACGTCCTTGGTTGACGCTTGGATCTCCACTGTTTCTGTGGTGTATTGATTTGCTTGCACCAGGTGAGAACTCACAACTGAATCATAATCCAATCCAGTATCATACAAGCACCTTATGGTGACTCCATTACATATTACTTCTTCACACACTGGGGGGCGATAAGGTTCCTGCTGTTTAGTAGGGTTGGCCATTACTCCCTTTCTACCCGTTTTCATTGCAGCGAAGGAAGGAGGTTTCCTAGTACACATTTCGGTGTTATGGTTGTCTATCTTACACCATCTACAATATAATCTACCTTTATGAAAAGGTTTTCTTTCCTCATATTTTCTGTCATTGAACTGTGGGTTTTTATTTCTATAATCATTTCGTGGCCTCCCAAAATATTGCTTACCTTTGTTTCCCTGATCTTTGTTGTCAAATCTGTTAGAGTTTTGAGGAGCCCTATAATTGTCTACCTGTTTCTTTTTTGTGCTAGCTACCTCTGCTTGGGCTGCCTGATACCTCTCAGCGACATTGAGTAACTCACCCAGCCTCTCTGCACCTTGTTCCATGAGAAAGTTCTCAAGTCTGGAGCCATGGACTCTCTCAATTGCTCAATAAGGATCATTTCTTTAAGATCTTGGGTTTTCCCCAGAGTAGACCATTTCTCCAAGTAGGTCTCTAACCGTGCAGAGAACTGGTGATAGGTCTCACTCGACAGTAGCTTGGCATTTCTAAATTTTTACCTGTAAAATTCTCCATTCTTTTCATACCTTAACAAAAGAGCCTGCTTTAACATGTCATAATTATCTTGATCATCCCTGCTCATTTTGGCAAAAACTTCATAAGCTGTTACCCTAAGACCCTGGGATAACTTTAGGCTCCACCTTTCTCTCTCTAAACCATACGTGGTAGCCAAAAGTTCAAATCTACCCAGAAAAATTTCTATGTCATCATCTTTCTCAACAAAAAGGTCTAAATGAAATCCCATAGCTGAGGTTGAGGCTCCCTGACTAGCAGTGGCATCGGAGGTAAAGGGGCTGGCACCATTGTCAGGAGCATGGCTTTGAAACTCAAACTCCTTTAGTCGTAACTCGTGCTCCCTCTTTAATCTCTTCTCCTCCTTTTCTGCTTCCCTCTCTGCAGCCAATCTCTTTTCTTCTCTTTCTGCAGCTAATCTCTTTTCTTCTGTTTCTATCTTCTTCTCCTCAAATTGGAGCATTTTAATCTCCGCCTCCCTATCCGCCTTCAATGCACTAGCCTCTTTGTCAGCCTCAATCTGCAACCGCTTAATTTCTTTCTCAGCCTCTAACTTTCTTTCTGCTTCTTTCTCTAATCTGTTATCTTCTCTGGCAATAAATTTATCATTCTCTGAGGTTACGTACTGGACCAGCTCTGGCCCATCCATGCCCATTTCTTTAGCAGTCTGCACAGCAGCAGATCGAAACTTTGCCAGATCAGCCATTCTGTACCATGCAACCTTTAAAATTTCTACCTAAACAAATTTATAATTATGACTAAGAATTTCTAATTATGACTAAGAACAACCACAGGTACTGATAGCTCAACCACTATTTAAATTACACAAAAGATTACTTTTAGTTTTATTTTACAGGTATTTAAAATTCCCGGGACCTGAGACCCTAATATAATTTATAAGAATTTAAAAATCCCGGAATAGAGCTACCCAATATATGTGGTGGATTTGATGTTAAGAAATGTTGATGTTATGTACTCTTAGTGTACTGAATGAGGTCAGCTGTGAAGGTCCCTGAATATAACATTTTATTTTGGTAAGTGTACAGGGTACCTTTCTGCTACTACCTTTATGATCTCATTCAGAGTTATTCTTTGACTAGAATGTATGATGACAACGTTTTGTGTCTAGGGTTATGAATATGTAGTGTAATGTTGCATTAACCAACTGAACAGATACACAACTATTTTATTATCCAACACAACACAACACTACTACGACAATCACATACAAAGTACACTTTAAAAGACTATCTTAAGTAAGTCAGTGGTTGAATTTTGTGTAACGTTAATTTTTTTCAATTTATTTTGTCCTGACTCTATTTGTTTGAATCAGGACTGACAATCAAAGTGAAATCAAGGGAATTATTTACATTAATCAATTTACACAATTGTTCTTCTGTCCATAATACAAATATTATTATAATAAAAGTGTGTAGATGTAGTTTTTGTAAAATAAGTTAATACTGGTATATATATAATGTTTGGGTTTTGGTTAACATCCTTCCCTATAGTTCATTTGCTTTTCATTTGTCACAGGTGGAATTTTTTTTATTAATATTTTCAGTCTTTATTTCTAAAAACTAGAGTTCATAGAGGTTGAGCTTCCTGGTGCCGAAGAGGCACTTATCTTCGAATGATAAAACCGGTAGATCTTTTCCTAGGCTCGCTGAACAATCTGTTCCACTTATTGAAAGGCAATGGCATCACGCACGTGCCCGAAATATGCAAACAGTGTCAGGAATAAATCAGTTCCCACGAGCTTAGTATTATGTTAATGACAGGGCCACAAAAAACCCTGAAATAAGAAAGTTATGCATCCTTCTTTATAACAAGCATACAATAATATTCCACAATTAGTTTACAGGTACAGTACAAACAAACGAATAGGGTCGCTCTTGATGACAACCTATTTTACCATTATATTTTGACGTGACAATGTATACCAGTATTCCTCTCCCCTAATGGTTACAACGCCTCTGCAATTCCAGCAGTAATCTTTTTCCATACACTGGGATAAGTGTTATGCTCCTTGATGACAATCATATATAATTGTGTAGTCCTACACCTCTCTGATAGTCTATCATATGATGGATCAATCTCTAGGCTCTGCCTAAGTCTGCCATCGACTCACTTACTTACAGTCGTATGTTAGTATCTCACATTCAAACTTGCCAATCAAATTATAGGTACCTTTTAGTCCTCATTTCCCCAAAAGCTTTTTTCAAAAACGTGCTATGAAAAAATAAGCAGGCATGATTTTTTTTTCTCGTCAGTCCGTCTTATAATACATAATATTATTGCCATTATCTTGGTTATTTATTTTGTACTAGTGGGTAACTAACACCATATTACTGCTCAGGAGATCATAAGGCATCCGACTATATAATTTTTATGGCCCTATGTATTATGGTTCATAATTCCATATTTTTTTTCCTATGTTAGTCGTTCAAATCTAGAAACTACCACCTGTTCTATCTTTTTCTAACTATTGTCAAACTAAATACGAGACTTGTCCGTAGTACGTTAGAATTACGTCATTCCTTATAAGAGCTTAGGTTGTTTACATGATCCAATTGACGAACATTTTTTAGTTTTGTATCGTAATTTGAGAATCGCCCAAGGCTATGTCGCGCGAGTTGGCTTTTGTGCAATCAACGCGAGACGGCGTCCCCTATGTTCTGTCTTTCTATCCCTCCCCTCCTTTTCTTTTATTCTATCACTCTATCGTCTTGAACTTGCACAAGTGTTACATTTAATCTCAAGGACGAATTTCGAAAAGACAGTATCTTTCATTCGGCTATAAGGCTTATCAAAATCCGCATACCGGCTGGCGTGGGGAAGAAGAAGCTGGACTCAATTTTTATTTTCTATCTTAATTTTGACTTTATGCACTATAATATTACTTAATTTAGCTATTGTATTTAGAATATCGTCACAATGATATTGCTATGGTTACCTCACTTTGCTGTTAATTTGTTTTATGTCCTTTGTAGACAATGGTGTTAGCATTCTTTGCTACTGTCCACACCTCGAGTGTTTAATTGCCTACTTTGTGACACAAACATGGGTGCTATACTATGTCATACTAACAGTGAAAGTTGATGATACTATCTGTTCACCCCAGTGATGTTAAAACTCACTCCACGTTTCCATTATTTGATGGAAGGGTGGGGGGACAGATGTTATGATTAAACCTCATCACATATCTGTCGATATCAAATAAGGCTCGATTATGGACCAAGTTGTTGATGTATTGTATCCATGGGTTACCCGGAAATACGTCATTGCCTTTTGGGGCAGAATAGCAGAAGTCTACCGGTGCAAAGTTAGCAGAAGTGAAAGATTCTTCTGGGCCTTTTCTGTGTGTATTTCAAGGTGGACTGACGCATATATGTCGAGCTCCTAGATGTTATAATTTCTACAGATTCCTAAAGTGTTCGACCTCTAGAACGCCCATATACCTCAGTGGGTCGATGCTAGATTATTGTGAGAATGGAATTCTGATTATGATGCACGTGAGTTATGAACTTTAAATAGATCTGCACGAAAAAGGCATATATTCTATGAAATAATTGGAGCTTCGAGCTGTTAATAAAATGTGTTGTCCAAACTTCCAACCTGGCCTTTGCCACGTCTCTAATGTTGCAGTTAAAGGTTGTGTTCAGCACTTGTGCATCTCATCATTAAATAAATGCACGGGACCTCAGGCGAAATCATATTTAAAAAACCCCAAAAATTGCCCCGGTAACACTATCTAACTATCTAACTAGTCTGATTCTGGTCTTGAGTTTTGGACGGTAAAGACAGCGAGGAAAGTAACTGTTTACCCCACCTCATCTTGATGAACCTATCATTGCACTCATTGCAGCAGTATCTGTTACAAGACTCAAAGCTGCTCACCTCTCGTAAAGTTTTTCGCGTGCACTGGAAAAAACACCGAGTCCCTGAGTCATTCAGTAACAGACCGTTTAAATATTTCACGAGTTCTTATACCACACCTCTGAATATGTCTCAAATCACTAATTTACTGTATGAGGAATTCGATTTTTATCAGTCTTCTTGTTTGTTTGTTTTTTATATTTTTTGTATTATTTATTTATTTTTTTCATTTTCATTAATTGTATTTATTTTTTTTTTAATTCTTTATTTTTCATTTTTTTCTTTAATTTATTTTAAAAACATACTTTAATTATGATGATTATTGCAAATGTATGATGTTATATTACTTGTATAATGATAAATGCCGTAATAATGCTTAAAGTAAATGTGATGATGAAATGATACAGCATACAGTATATGCGAGAGAGAGAGAGGAAGGGCAGAATGTCAGACGGGCCTTCGTGACCAATTCTTAACCCTTTGAAAATAAAGTTCGTTCGTTCGTTCGTTTGTTCGTTCTTCGGGAATAGCAGCGACGTTGCTACAACGGCCCATGCACTATTTAAGTTGAGAGCACAATGTTACACAAAAGTTCTATCGAAGCCATAAATAGGACTTTTAAAGATATAAGAGGCAACAATAGACTCATGAGTAGTGTGAACGTATTATTTGCAGGCCCGAACAATCTGTGTAGTGGTACTAGACTCCAAATAGCTTTTTTGAAGAACAACTTAATGGAGGCCACCATCCTGACAGGTTGTTGTAGCGGGGAGAAAGTCTGCATACCAAGAATCCCGATGATTCCCTCCGATCTGTCTTTCAATTTTAAGAGACTCCAATTCCCAATTCTGTTTTTCAATTACCATTAATAAAGCACAAGGTCAAACGCTTCACGTGGCCGGCGTCGATTTGAGCGATGAGTGCTTCTCACATGGGCAACTGTATGTGACATTTTCCCGAGTTAGCACACCGGAACACTTATACGTGTTGTCACCAAGTCACTGTGCTACCAATGTCGTCTACGAAGAAGCCCTCACTTAATTATTTTGTGTGTGTTAGAAGCACAAATCAATGCAATAATACAATTGAAGCCAAAAATAAACGTAAACCTTCCTAAAACGATTCGCACCAAACCCGACTTGCACACACATTCCGACATAGACCCGGGTTAAACCGGGTATGACCGCTATTTATAGATATAGTATTAAAATCAGTAGACTTAGAAAATATAAATAAATAGGTATATGGATTGAACAAGCAGGAACACTCGAATAACTTACAACGTAACGGCCAGACAGCAGCTAGCATTCTTTAACATAAATATATTTTTTCATGGCTAATTCAAAAGTGACCCCCCCCCCTCCCCCCTTCCCACCCCCCCCCCCCCCCCCTCCCGTCTCTCGCCCCCAAATTTAAAAATAAAGGACAGAGATAACAGCAATGCTGTAAGAATTTTTTTTAAATGTACACAATATACCCCACTTCTAACCAAGAGATCACACCTCTTGTCAGGTTGCGACGAGATTTTGAATCTCGGAAAAAAGTGAAAAAAAAAAATATTACCATGTGATATTTTAAGTAGCAAAGATAAGGTAGTTAGGGGAAGGCATCCAATTTTCTTCTAAATGGGAGACAATTTAACTATAAAAAAAATTAGAAATCAAATAAAAGATGGTCATATTTTATTTAACCTTATCAATTCATTAGACAAAATTATGTAAGGCATAAAAGATCCTCTTATTTTTATAGTTTATTTCTTAAATTGTCAACAAGTTCTTTTCTATCTAGGATTTAGAGTAAAATAATTTTAAATAAAATGGAATTTGATGCACATGTTAAAGTAGTGCACACTTATGTGCTCTGCCACTTTCAATGGTAGTTGCACGAAAGTAAAGTCTTGATCAGTCGGATATGTTTCATCGGCGCTAAGTGGCGCACATCGACAATCTTTCAAACACAGTATCTTACTTGTTCGTTCCTCCTCTGCCGGAGTTGCTAAAAGGTATGGCGTTCGCCTCCAAGTCTAAAGGTAACGGGTTCGGTTCCCAGTACAGGGAATAGTTTTGATGACATTTTGTTCATGACCACTGGGAACTACTAATATCATACTCCCATCCCCCACCCCCCCGATCCGCTACGAAGTGAATACTGATGCCAACTCTTCTCTGACAAGGGCGAACAAATAGGAGGTCCCGCCTGCAAGTTGCGCAATTTAAAAATTCTTTGGCAGTGTTACGGTATATGATATTAACGCCGTCTGCTAAAGGTTAGCGGACGTGCAAATGTAAAAATATATTGCGATAGATGATTCAATTATTGAACGCTCCATACACGATCGATTATGACGTGTCTAGCGTTGTTTAGGACACAGTCGGTAACTAGGAGACGCTACCCTTTGTTACTTGACCGCCAAGCTGAATAGCTGCGTTTTTCTAACCTTCCAATTCAATGGCATGATATAGCCATTTATATGTGCATTTTTGATGGACCAGGGTCAGTCCGAGAACTCTATATGAGAGGAAAATTTATGGAGGTTAGTATTTAACTAGAATTCTCAGAAGGAGGAGAATAATCGTCAAATTCGTATGAAATATTCAGACTCGCAGTCTCACTGTCGGCAGGTAGCCATGTCTAGCTGCGCGTGCATATAGCTGTGATGTTCTGACGACAATACTGCATTGTATCCTTAAACGGACATTGACACGTAAACCAGCAGTCTACGTTATTGATTAATTTATGCATGACTTATAAGGACTTATGTTCTGTTCCTATTTGAAATGATCATCCTGTGTGTACATGTGATTAAATATTACGGACTCAACCTGAAGGCATTAATTACTTCATTAATGTTGCTGAGTTCAAGTTACATGAACTACTTCTTCATACCATGCTACTGAGTTGTATGAACACCTTCACCCTAATTCGCGTAATACTAAACAAAGCACGATTAACAAGAGATCACTAAGTAACCATACTCAGTGCATGATCTTCAACCGGCAAATAACTCAGCAACAGGCAGTTAATAATGATAAAGAGTAGGCCATACGGCCACTGCCATGGCAGAATTTACATTGGGATCCTCGCCGGTGCTTTAGAGTTCGTGCACTGGGCTGAGATCCTCCTTGTGATCCAAGGGAGGAGATCGGAGCACTGATGGAGTTGTCCGTGTACAATGAAGATGGTCCATAAAACCTAATAAACCAAAACAAACAAACCTCTTCTCCCTTGGAGTGTAGAGATTAGCCAGAGAGAGCGCCATGTTGTCCTGTAAGCTGCATTTCTTTTGGCCTGGTTCCAGTCCAGTCATCTGTCCTTCAGGGATTATCTAATGTTGTCCTCCAACGAATTCTGGGTCGTCCTGGAGAACTGGATCTTTGGCTATTGGTTTCCCATATGAGTCGTAGTGGCCGATCTTCTCCAATCCTGCAGACGTGGCCAAACTATTGTAACTGGGAATGTTCTACTCGGGTCTGAACAACCTGTATTACAAAACATCCCAGACAACGGGTCTACGACCAGCGCTATTGTAAATACGCACATACATAAATACGACAAACGACGAGAAACAGCATAATGAAGTGTTTGTTGTTGGATGTACGACGACTATATTTAGTGACTTTCGTAATTTACTGGTGGGTCCTCCAAACACCAAGAAATGTTTAACCCGTCAGTTACTACATTCATTGCTTCTAAAGTAATGTGTTGTTCTAACTTGGATAAGTTGATTCTCGAGTTACGTAATTCTTCTTTAATCATCATCATCTTCGTACACTCTCAGACGTCTACTTGAATGTTTTCATAGAAAGCAGTAGTCAGCTTGAGGCTATATGCATCTCCGTAGGGCTTTGCCACGGATGGTACTGGTGTCGGCCATATGCGTTTTCTCTGTTCCACATATGCGGGACATCTTTGAAGCAGATGTTTAGCAGTCATTTTATCAGTGCCACAGCTAAACTCATCGGTAGCTCCTATATTTTCACAAGACAGGGATCCCCACAAATAGAATTAGCTACTGAATGGTCTATTAATTATTACGTGTGGGCCATACTGCATATAATCCAACTGAAATATTCCTAAAGTAGTAGTCTTAGTGAGAAACACAAGTTGTGTAATGAAGAGAGAACGACGAGTTCTTAATCTAATCTGAAGCAAGTTAAAAAGTGGAGTCTGAGAATGACGTGGGGTTGTCGCTGTCAGAAACTGTACCAAAAATAAAACTGTTGGTTGACGAGAAAAACAATCTAGGGGTATAACTAATTCGCATCAATGTATTCTGATAAACATTTTAAAAGTTCTTATACTAAAAAAAATTGTGTTATATACTAAATAATATTTTCTTTATGACGTCATTAATTAACCTGTTTGTGACGTTAGTCCTACTCATTCGTTCCATTTGTTTCTACCCATCATCACATAGTTACATACATTCTCCACTCAGTGACCTAGAATATAGTCAACATTATGGCCTCATGGACACCGAAAAGATAAATATCCCCACACTAGTAATTTTCTTTAAAAAGTTTGTAACCAGTGAGATTAATCGTGCCACGTTTTCCGGAAAATACGGAAACGGTATGCTAAACACTGTGACAGCTAAATTCAACACTCTCTTAAAGACCATGTATGCCTTTCTCTTCATTATTTTCATGGTGCATTGTTGACTTTGTTAGAAATATTACTACTGGCTTTTCGAGAAACTACGGAAACAGTAATCATTACCCTGTACTTTAGTGAACGTTATGCTCGACAATTCGTACAAGGTGACTAATATGAGGTGGTACATGAGGCTGGCAACATCATCATGTCAAACTAATTACAATAGAACTGACCACTACAAAAGTCACGTGACTGTTTGGTGCAGGCTTCCTACAAGGGTACCAGCTGTAGTGGTGGTTCCATGCTCCACAAGGAACACAAAATAAAATAATGATGATAATATAGATTTCACAAAAATCTCGTTTATTCAGATTTCTCGGCAAGAAACCGGTCAAGAAATGGTGAGTTTGATATTTTTGTATCACATTAAAAGAGCCACCAAATATATCTACTCATGTTTTTGTTGTAAACTTTTACAGTCTGTTAATACTAAAGATAGAAGGCTGGACTTTTCAAAAATACAAAACGATATCATCAGAGGCAGTAATTAAAGTGTACGAGTTTTCATTCCACGAATCAGTTTAGAGCCACACGATAAAAGCTTTTCTGTCATCTAGAGACACCTTCAGTTTTCTGTGATTTTAGCTTCTGCCAAGTCAATCAACAAAAGACAGGGACTATCATTTATTCGTGCAGGTGTTTACCAACTAGAAGTAATCTTTGCTCATGGTCAACTTTATGTATTGCTCACGCTAGGAGGGTGCCTTGATAGGCCCATAATGGGAACACTGGATAACGTTACGGTAGAAATTCTAAGATCGTTTAATTGTCGCCTGCTAGACAACGATATTGCTATTGATAATCAGCAAAGGTAAGATTGTTGAACTTTGGCATCAAATGTAGCAGAGATGGACGTTTGAAAGGATGCATCGAAGTGTACACAACCAGCGCGTTGCAGGAACAATTAACATCCATACCCTTCGAAATTTGCAGATGGAGACTGTGTAATAATGTGTTTGCCCGGATAGTAATGTTCTCGATTCTGATCAACAATAATTATAAAAATAGGGAGGTAGCCAGAAAATATTAAAATATATATTCATCATTAGTTAATTGTTACTCGTATGTTAATGAACGGTGCCAAAGGAAATTTTTTTTAACTAGTTCAACCAAATTATGTAATAACTAGCAATAACCCGTCAATAATGACGGAAGTAAAACCAAAAACTGTAATATAATTCAATATAAAAGTTATTTGATGACAAAATATTTTGTGAAAGTGCGTGGATTTGTGTCAAAAAATGTTCCTTGATAAAAAGTGTTTTTAGCAAAAACTTTCAACTGTTCATGATTTGTTCCTCGGGTGAGGGAAGGGAAACTTCTACGTGATCAAAAGATTGTCCTTGATCGTCATTGCAAATGCTAAAATCACTGGGAATTGACGACGTCGCATCCTAAATGGCAAACTGCGCTCGCTCGGTTCTAAGTCAATGCAAGGAAATAAGACTCGTTCTCCCTTATTACTGCCAGTGATAATTTCTGCATCAATCGAATTCCGATGCAAGACTTTTATGGCCAAACGCGTGCCATTCAATAGTCCGTTTTTATGCGTTTAGATTTCGCAATAGCATGATAATTGCAGCAACCTTTAATTTCCGCGAATGCGGTGGCATTCCTGATGGGCACTGCTCGTTAAAGAACTCGGTTGGGAAATCAACTGCGTCGTTAGGATGATCGGAAATCATGGTATCTATGCTCCAATAAACCGTTTTATTTCCAGCGAGTAGCTTCAATAATAAGTCTGCAATACTTTAAATTAAAATTTTGTATTGCAGAAACAATCAAAAACTTACATTTTAAGGTTATTTTTAAGAAAATGATGAGTTAAATCCGTTTCCGGAATGAAACTGGGTTCTACAATCATAAACTTACATTTTATTCATATATCATTGTCACTCACTTTGTGTTTGTCGTAGATTTTTGATAGGGAAAGTAAGACTTGGGTTGGTCCCTTCTGAGCAGGTTAGAATGAGTGATAGTCACAGAGAGAGGTGGTAAATAGAAATAGATTTCCACGAGTGAGATGGTAGAAATTTATAGAGGCTGTCCCGGAAATCAAGAATCTCTCTCTCTTTCCGCCTATCTTCTACAACAGATCCAGAGGAGTCAGACAGTCTAAAAAAATATATATATTATTAATATATATCTATCCACTCACGTGCACGCACATACAATTGACGACAGTTGGACACACAGACGTGGGAAAACTATAACAAGGATTATATATATATATATATTATGGGAACGAACTGACCACCACAATGAAATAAATGTAGGTATAGTTTAATTATCATAGTAAACTTACATCACAACATATAAAATACATCAAAAGCATACCCATATTCATAAAAATCAAGGAATGATACAATAGTGATAGACCCGTTTGTATGGTCCTCCCCTGGATATATATAGCTCACAGTCCCGTTAGAAGAAAGTGATAACCCCAAAGAGTTACAGATACATATGATTGAGTCTATGGTTTTCCCCTTTTAAGGTATGGACAGACTTGATACTCTGCTTTATTCCAGGGGTAAATATTGTTAGCAATAACTTGCATAAAGGAATTCAGGCAGCAAAATGGGTGCCACATTACAACAATTAAGAAATCACTCAGTCCTGCATTCACTCTATTCATTCAGCAGTGATCACGTGCAGTTGCTCATACTCACAGCTTTGGTAGCCACTTCTGGAAAATACAATTTTTCAGGACATTTACCTACAGAATCGTCAATGGCACCCTTGACCAAGAAATCCCCAGTTCCAAAAAGACGGGTTGAATTCTCTGCTTCAGGGAACGATTCCTTGGGGGGTGCTTATTTGTCGAACGTCTGTTTAAGTCACATAAAATTGTCCAGGTACGAACGTTAATAGCAAGCACAGTGTCACTAGCTTAGTTTCTAGAAATAAGGAATGTCAGGTCGGTGGGTTCTTTCAGGATAGGACTATAATCGGTCACCACATCACTTGTCAAACTCCGTCGGAATGTTACTGACGTTAATAAGTTACTTGCCACACAGGCTAAAATGTACTAGAGTTTTTCTCAGGAAGAATTTGATACGGCGCGATAGGCCTGTTTCTTCATTTATCCTTTAAAGTACTCGTAAAGAATATGCACCAAGTCACTCTAAGGAAAATGGGTTAGTTCTTCACAGATATTTACTCTGTACTAACGCCGGCAAAGTTTGGGTCACCCCAGTATTCACTGAATAAGGGAAAAAGCACATAAAAATAATTTACATATTGTGTACTCAATATAACTTACGTTTTTAAAATGCAAGCGTACAGCTTGACTTATCATTTAAAACTTCCCGTGCAATAAGTTAATATATATTTAAAACCCATCAATCCTCATGAATTAAGAATACATACGTATTCCGTCAACACTCATGAGGCATCTAGCATTTATAAGTTAGTTTAGAAAAATAGTTCCTGTCTAATTGTTTAGCAGTTAAATTAAATTCATTATAGCTACATTGTTGTTTAAGCTAGAAATTATAATTTATTCTGCTTTCCACTGAAACACGTCACTAGAAAATAATACAGACTATATAAATTAAACACTCTGCACCAAATCTACTAGTGAAATATGAAATAAGCGATTATTACTTTAAACACTCACAAAATACTAGATATTATATATAATATATACCTCCACACACAGAACTACAGACTAAAACATGAACTAGAATACTGCAATCAAATGGTAGTCTAGAACTCGGCAAAATGGCCAAGAAACTCAGACTTCGCCAAAACACAGATATTTGATCTAGCACAGCGATCTGTCTACTGCAACATTTTAGGAGTCAGAATGAAAATAAAGTTTAACATTCTGGTTATATCTATTACCAGACAAAAGGGGTCCCACTTATTTCGTCAAACGAAATAATCTCCCCTTTTCCGTCTTAAACACCTTACATCAACTAGAAGACTACCATGAACTGACACTCGTGCGTTTTCACACCTCGCGTTGACCAGGGCCAACAGTGAGTGCCTTGTCAGCTGGGATTTCCAGACAAATGTCTCAAACTGCGCCGAGGAGATGTCGGCTATCGCGCCTCACCTCAGCGCTCAGCCGATGCAACTCGTTGTGGCAGGTGAAAATGCAGACAAATTTGTCGCCTATAGGTCTGGCGAAAACGAATATTCACAGTGTATTTCGTCTGGTGCAGGGAATGCGGTAGACATATGTCTGCTCCTTTGTCTGCCCAGACGAATATATTCACAGTTTCGTCCACTGACACCTAATGCAATAGAATGCATTTTAACGCTCTCTCTCTGACACGTTATGTCATAAATGCGTTTACCAGTATGAGAAAGAAAACGGTAAAGTTGAGAATGGGGAAGAAAATATTTTTCGCAAATGAATGGATGCGAAAAATACAGGAAAAAGGTAACGAGTGATAATAAAATAGAGGACACGGGTGAAAGAAAAAGAAGAGGATATAGGCAATTTATAATCAATAAACTCTCTGTGACAGTGTTGCACAATTCACCAACATTTCTTTGTTTAATTAATGTTGCTATTTTCAGGAGAGTACATATAATATAAACAATACGATTAATGTCTAACTTTCAAAGACAGTTGCATCCCTTAGATGTGACCGACGTACAAACGGCGAGAATTATGGAGTTTGATGATAAAAATAATATGTTACTGGATGTTAGTAAATCTGGTAGTTATAATGCTAGTAGTAAACCAAGAGAGAGGCAAGTCTGATGTGATGAACGATCGAATGAACAGTAATACCAGAGAATACGACTGTGCAAGCTAGACTTTATCCATCCAGTGATACCATGTTTAAACTTCCCGTGGTTCTCTCTCCCTAAGAACACATGTAGAACAAGGATGTGCTGAAGAAAAAAATTGCCGTAGACTCATATTTTTTCTGCCACGTTTGAAATACAGAATGTTCATGAGATTAATACAAGCACTTTTAGGATCGGAAGGATCATTTTCTTGTGATTATTGGCACGATATTAGGATTACGATACTGTTGAGCAATTATGTGTTTACTACTCTAGCAACTGGATCAAACTCCTTAATTGAAAACTACTTTAGTATATACACAAAGACACATCTAAAAAAATAAAAAAAGAAAAAGGTAAAGGATCCCGTTACACGCTGTGGTAAGTTGGGATTATGTAAATATAGTTATAGGGGACTTAGTGTACTGACTGAGATCAGCTGTGAAGGTATCTGTATCTAATAAGTTTGGTGTCTTACAGATGACCTTACTTGCTACCACATTTATACCTCAATCAGACTTATTCTTGAATTTAGTGATGACTACGTTTAATGTCTAGGGTTATGATAGTGATGTAGTGTAATTCACAACAACCAACAGACAGATAAACACCTAAGTTAAGATCCTCAACAAATTGACAACAATATGACAGTCACAAACAACTAACACTCTAAAGATTATCTTATTAAGTCAAGGGTTAAATTTTAACAAATGTATTGCATTTTTTTTCAATAAATAGATATCCTGATCCTACTACACAGTGAATCAGGAATCACAATCAAATGTAAACACAATGTTTATGTACAAAATTTTATACAGAGGATCTTTGTCCCGACATATAATATTATTATAATATGAGTGTAATGATGTGAGGTAGTATTATGAGGCAATACTGGCTGTTTGAGCTAGGTTGTTGGTTGTCATCACGACTTCACGTGTTTGTACTGGTGGAAATAATATTAAAGGATTCACAGATTCTTTTACTTTTTAAAACAATTACTGTCCCTCTTGGACTATTTATGTAAGTCAATTGAGGTGGGTTATACAAGGGTGAGCTGCTCGTGCTGACAGATTCTTAGCTCAGATAGCGGCTGCAGGAAAACTGTATCCTCTGCTTGCTTGCTTCTTAGTTTGCTAGAAAAACCCACAATGGCCGATATCTTGGGCAAGGAGTCTGCTGCCAGTGTTCTGGATCAAGCAAGGCTCAGACCATGTGCTGCTATATTAATATCAGTACCACGGTCCCTGAAATAAGAAGGTTATTCCTCCTTCTTCATAACTAATATATAATATATTTCCACACTGACGTACAAGACAGTACAAACATAAAGTTCAGAGCTGTAGTCCAACTGCTAGCTTTTCATGTGACAATATAAACCAGTATTCCTCTCCCTAATGGTTACAACGCCTCTGCAATTCCAGCGTTAATACCTTCTATACAATAGGATAGGTGTCATGTTACATATGGCAATCCAATATATCTATCTGTATAGGCAGTTATACTCCTCTCTGACAATCTTTACAAGGTGGAGCAACATCTAGGCTTTGCCTCATGTTTGCTACTAAACCACACACACCTACAGACATAATTTATCATTTCACATTCTATTTTCATATAAAATATATTAAATATGTCTAGCTTACCACAATTCAAGGAAATATTAAACAAGTAACGTTGACTGGCGATGAATTCTGGCACAATTTTGATCTGCCTTTGTCCAGGCTTTTCCTTTTATTAGAAAATTCTTAGCCTGCTCTCAACGCACTTGATTTTCACAAGATTTATTTTCAAAAATGGCAGTGAACTGACGCTTCTGTTTGACCATATATAACGTTCTAACCAATCAGGCCATGTTTACATGAGCCTTTGAAAAAAACTATCCATCCTATATGTTGCCATTAACAGCAATATTTGTATTTGCAGTTAGACAAATAAGGTTTCGCCTTACATTTTACTACCGCCAATCAAATCGTATCTAACTTGTCGGCCTCATTTCCCCCAAAGCAGTGTTTTGCAAACATGCAATAAAAAAAATAAGCAGATATGATCTTGTGCTGTCAGTCAACCCCACTATAGTATTTTGGCTATAATTTGTTAATTCATAGACTATTTGCGTAACACATAACATATTCCTTGTCAGCAAGTCCTAAGGTACAAGAATATATAAGTTTAATGGGGCTAAGTGGCTTCGTTCAAAATATGTATTTTTCTATGATAGTCGTGCTGTTACCACCTGTTCACTTCCATACTATGGGATGTCTTCTGTACTGTCAGACTAATGTCAGGAGCTTAGACATAAAACAGTAGAATGTCAGGTTTCCCAATAAGACTTTAAACCTGTTTTCAAAACCTAACCTCGTATCGTTAGTGTTTTTTATCACTGATTATTTGAAAATATCAGGCCTTCATGCGTTTCGCGTGTGATTGGCGTTCACTTTTTAATCGCGAGACGACGTAGTATTATTGCTTCGCTCCGTCTATCCTTTCTCGTCTCTGCTTAGCCCGTCTGTCTTTTTAGGTCAACTTTGTGTGTATAATTTCATTAATGTAGTATTTGTATCTAGGTCATTATGCAGTTTGCATATCAAGGTCGTCTAAGAAATACAGTACACGTTTTATACCGTGGGTGTGGCGACACATTTATTTGTAGAATGCAGTAGGAAAAGCAGAGATCGTGTGTTGCGCTATGACTGCGTTATTACTCTCAGGCTTTTCTGCCATTGGGAACGCACTGGTCTTGCTCCATTCTTCTTTCTTTCATATATTTACTTTATGCTTTATATTTATGTTCTAATTTATATATGGGTATACGAATTTTTCACCACACACGCCCATTGAGGCATATTTGGAACTTGGTGTTTGGCCCATATTTCCTTGCCCATCGTCACACTAGGGGTGATGTTGTCAGCACCACACCGGCCGCCTTAACCTTCCCAGCGTTGTTCTGGTACACAATTCTTGAGGCTGGGTCGACCCCGTAGCCGTTTAAGGTCTAAAAAATCCCACCTCAACTGGAGATCAAACCATAGACCACCGAGCTAGGAAGCCAGTGCACTAACGATTGAGCGACCGTGGCTCCGTTATCCTAACTAGATAGCAAATACTATAATTAATGAAATAAGTAACACCATGTTTTATATTTTATAGAATGGCACGGACTATTTTAACATTGTAATATAATTTGTAAACCATTTGCTAAATGTATTTTATGTTTATTATCCATATAATTTCCTTTGGCTTAAACAGATGTTAAACTGCTTGTATAACGCCCTGACATCATAGCGAAGGGTATACCGGGTGTCATAGTGTTGTCCACATTGTAGATCGTTTAGGTCAAGAATCATCTTATGTTAGAACAGCTCAACGTTTTTGAAGCAAAGAATCTACGAGGGTTGCTCAGAAAGTAATGCCCCACATTTTTGTCTAGGAAACTATTTCTTCACAATGTATGAAATTCACGCACAGTATAACTGGATGTATCCTTTACACGTGCTATTTTCCCACAGACTCTCCATCCACTTCTACGGACTTACGCCAGCGCGAAACAAGAGCATGCATGCCTTCCCTGTACCAGCTCGTTTCCTGTCTACGTAGCCATGTCCTCACTGCACGAATCATGCTCTCGTCATCTTCAAACCTTGTCCCGCGCAGTGCATCCTTCAGTGGCACAAAAAGATGAAAATCGAAGGGCGCTAGATCAGGACTATAGGGTGGATCATGACCTTTCCGGCCGAGGGAATTTCTGTTTTCGTGGTGATTGCGGATGATGCCACTCCATTGACTACATCTTCGTCTCCGGCTCAAAATGGAGCGCCCAGGTTTCGTCACCTGTGCCGATCCGGGACAAAAAAAGCCCTCCCCACCTCCCCCCCTTCTCCCCCCCCACCCCCCACCACCACCATCAGCATCAAAACGCTCCAACAATTCAGAACAGATGGTTTTCCTTTGACGTCTGTGGTCAGTAGTGAGACTTCGAGGAACCCATCTTGCGCTTACCTTCGAATATCCGGGAGTGTCGATAACTGCAATCGCACTTCCATTGCTGACTAAAAGCAGCAGGGCCAATTGTCGATAAACCTCCCGAATAATGGCAACGGTGCGCTGCAATATGTCTGGGCTCGTGGCTGTGGCAGGACGCCCAGACCGCGGCCGATCATGCAGCTCCGTATCTCTACTTCCTGAAGCCTTAACTCGCTGAACCCAGCGTCCAACGGTGATCCTATCGACTGCACAACTTCTACACACAGCACACAAACGTTTGGGAATGTTCCCCACACTTTCTTTCTCCGCCACCAAGAATTCAATTACAGCTCGTTGTTTGTATCGCATGACGAACACAGACGCCATTTTCACAGACTACTACAGCGGCGCTATCTGTTGGACGACCGTGTAATTACGCACATGTACGCGGTAAACATCAGTGTTGCTACTTTAAAATTGTCGCTTTTCTTTTTTTTTTTTAAATAAAGTTTTGCCTCGTTTTGGCGAGGAGCGTCCCGTTCAACCTAGTCGGTTATATTAGGGCGCATGTCCAAACATAAAAGACCTTCAGGTCTGAGACAGTAAGTACTGTGTGCATTAGTATTCTGGGATGAGGAGAAAAAAAATGTGGGGCATTACTTTCTGAGCAACCCTCGTAGTAATTGAAGTGTTAAGCATCTCTTCTGTTTTGTAGCGCACACTTCTGGAAATTATTTTTTGTAAAGACACACACACGTAAGTGAAGTCCTGTTGCATCGAAAACTAAAAGATCTTAAGTTTAATTAACTCTTACAGACCGGAATTTTTTTCTCTAGTTTTGCCAGAATTATATTTTATCTGAAAGCATTTCCTTTATAAAATCTAAACTTCCTGTGTTATTACACAACAAAGACAAACAAATTATCTATCACAGTAAAAATATATAAATGTAGAACTATAATATAAAGGCGTTTTAATGATATTCGTCATGTTATATTAAATTATGACTAATAATATGGACTACGTTTAAAAAATTACTCAGTGAATGAAAAATATACTCTCCAACTGAGCAACTCACTAATAAAGACTGAAATGTTATCCCGAGAACTCCAGTATCTTTTAAAATAGCACGAATCCATAAATGGATATTATTGACAAGTTTTAGCTTCCTATGATATTTTGTTAATGTTTTATAAACCATCCGGAGAAAAGTGCAATCATTATTCAAATTTGGAAATAAAAAAGAACTATAGTGCGTTTCAAAAAGATCGGTCGACGATTGACTTCAAATATCTCCATATTCCTTGCACTGATAAACATGATTTCTTGCATGTGGTCTTATATTTTCAATGTCCCAAAGTTTTTTATAAAATTCAATGTTGCAAGTAGTGTTCTTCTCTTGCAACGGCTAATTCCTTTGATCTTTTTTTAACGAAGTAATTATTTTGTCCTGGAAGAAAATAATTTACCGTAAATGACGGAAGTTGCATATTTTCGGCATAGGCGAATATACAATTGGAATGTTAGAGGGGTTTGTTAACTGATTACTACGTGAGGTCCTTTTCTATTTCTTCGAAATATGAGAGAATAATAACGCCTATTCGTTGTAAATGTTACTTTTTATAGTAAAACATGAAAGGATGCATGAAGAGGTGAAAGTACTGTGTATGCTAAAAATAGTAGTGAAATCGTGGAGATAAAAAGGAAATGAATTGGTTTACATATACACATAGATGGAGGAGAAAACATATAAAAAATATAAGGTATTTACACACTTATTCTGAGTCAGACGAGTCTAACATATTGATGACTATTCTCGGCTGAACGAACGACAGTCCATCTTTTTTCCAATAGTCATTTTCCTCTTTTAAGACATGGTCTTCACACTTACACCAATAATCTTTGTCTATCTGCGAGAGGGCGGCATATGTTAGTTCTTTCATATTGCATAGTTTGAAAGTTTTATTTTCAGCTGCCACCTGTCCTTTAACTTTTGCCCAAACAAGTTCAATTGGGTTTAAATGTGAATGATAAGGTGGCAGTCTCAAACACATATGACCATACTGTTGAATCAACTTGTCTATATGGAATAACTTGGTCTTTTGTGATTTCTTAACAAGGGACAGTAATTCAGGTTTCAGAAACCCCTCGTTAAAAATGGAATGTCTTCTTTTCTGAGCCAAATCTTTATAGCATCTTTTGTACTCGAAGATGTCGGGATTTTGTCTTCTTCTGCCACAGCGTTGTGGTATGAAGCGTTGTCCATTATTAGACAGGATGGTCTGTCTAGGGACGGAAGAAGAGTATTTTCAATCCACTCTCTAAATATGTTACCGTTCATCTCGGTATGATAGTCCCGGTTGTCCGTATAATTGGAAGTGAAAATAAGTTCAGCATTTCTCACTAGCCCATTATGTCTGCTGCCTGCATGTGCCATTATCAGACGTTGTCTTTTTCCACTTGTAATGTTCAAAACAGTGCGACAGTGAGCTGAAACACGGGTAAAATCACGTGAAATGCGTTCAAGATGTTAAATCGAAATAGCTCACAAATATGAAGGGGTATGCTCTCTCATTACACGGTTGGACTAGGAGGTGGTCGATTTTGTATACTTTAAATAAAGACAATTTAAAACCATAAGTTTGTTAACGAGGAAAAAAATTTCCCCCTTGGGACATAGCGATCATTAGGTCATATGCAAAGTTGCAACAATTACGATCAAGTGGTTGCAGAGATATTGAATATTAAACATCGGCAAACATTGTGAAACGCACTATAATTCAAGGCCGCATGAACTTGTAAATTAAATCCTATAGTGCATAGTATTTACATTATTATGCATAAATAATGTGTGCACAATTTTATCTGAAAAGATGTTTACATTTTAGTCAATGGTGGCATGTGTATGCCATGTTTTGAAGCAGAGGTTTGGGTGGAGGTGAGGATAGTCATCGCAACCCTTGCAAATAACATGTGTTCTTTTTGGAGCATGTGGTTTGCAGTAGACTCTACATCTTTTGTCATTTTCTGCTTAGCTCCTTCAAGCCTGTGAACTGTGTTGGTTGTTCTCAGTCTTCCAAGGGGGTTGCCTTGATACCCTCTGTGGCTCAGGCATTAGATCAGAAGCCCACTGCAGCAAGGCATCAATCAGAGAAAGTTTGAAATGTTTTAGTGTCATTTTTCTACATTCATACATTCTACTCTTTATGCTGGACATAGCATTGGGAAAGTCTCTAACACGCCACTCCCTAATGGCAGTATTTGCTACGGGAGTAATTCTTATCTTATTGTGTCGCATTCACATTTCACGAAGACTGTTAAGTTACGCCAGGTTATTAGACGGTCAGTGACAATATTTTATTGCATAATCTGTCTGACCATCTTTTCAAGCGACGGTGCTTGTTTATCCAAGCTTGTGTTGGGCAGGAGTGCTGAATAGAACCAGATTTGTTTGTCTGGCAAAACACAGGTGACTAGCGACCATCCCTGAGTCATTACGCCAGAAAAACACGGTCAAGATATTATGATGGACTAGTGTGTGTTTGTACAAGGGACATCGGACCTAATATTATCAAATATGGGAGACGGGACCTTTGCAAAAAAAAATTTCATGTCAGAAAAAATTTGAAGGTACCACACCCGACCTGTTTGAATATGATTGAAGCGTTTATTTAAATCCATAACAAACGAAGGAGTGGGAAGAAAGGGAATATAGTCAGATCATTTTCGCAGTTTTATTTTCAAATTCCACGCGTTGCCAAGACACAAAGGTGTGTACGAGAACGATTATTGGAGGTCTTCACAGAAATATTCATTTAAATGAGCAAGGAACAAGTCTGTAGGGGATTTGAAGTGAGTTGTGATTTACATTTCTGTACGAGAACGACTGGTCTCTTTTATTCATCTGAGCAACAAGTCTGTAGCCAAGATTTGCGTGAGTTGTGATTTACATTTCTGTCGTAATTTTATTTGAGATAGGTCTTAGTGGTCCCGTCCGAGTGGGAAATGATAGTGAAGGCTCTGTGATAGTAAGGGTTAAGGAATGGATAGTTGATTCACAAGGGTGATGAAACAGAGTAAGGACAGTCTCTGAAATCGGGTAATTTCTCCGATTTGCCTATCTTACGACAATTTTATTTATCTGTAGACTCCTAAACCTCTCCTGGCTAAACAATGGTTGCCAGTAACTCAACACTCATGTACACACACCAATTTGGTGCTACAAACTAACAGACGTGACTACAAACTACATATAACCGATATGGGGTAATGGGTCGGCCAACACAGTAATATAAGGTTTATGGCATTTATTTATCATTTAAACCAAAATCACAACATTTAGCATGGTACAGTCAAAAATATCATAGTTACAGAAAAATACAAATAACAAGGTGGGGGGGGGGTCTTTTTTAGAATAGTAGTATCCCAATATGCCCTTCCCGCATGTATAGACAAACAAACCCAGTCCAAAGACAAGTGGTTATCAGAAAGAGACAATTTAACCAAAAGATAGATTAATTTATTCTGATAGTGGTTATTACACTATTTAGTATGGGGGGGGGGGGTAGGAACAGAGTCCTAGTATTCTCCAAGTTATCCCTTGACTAAGCAGATTAAGGGAGATGAGATAAGAAAATGTAAACAGTCCCCCCTTAGAGAGTAAAAATGCAATGACTGAAGTGTAAGGATATTTACCAAGTAAAGAAAATTATAAGTTCAGCTAATATATCTCATTCATTTCATGCACGCTAGCGATGGCCATCACACCCATTCACACTTACCGATCGTTGAAGCTGGCAATCCCTAGAATCACACAAACAGCTATAAAATACTCAACAAATGTATGAGTATTTTCCTTCGTTTTCCAGCCCCAGACTATAGGGTTTTGGCGTTCAGCAAATTTTCCCGTAATCGCTGGAACGTGAAGCATTAGTGTTCTTGTTTGATTTTTTTATATGTAAAGTTTCTATGGGAATGCACTGTCACAGGTATAGTTATGAGAAGGTAGTGGTCTCCTGAATTCCACCGCTGGTGGTGGGAAACTTCTAGGTTCTTGTGTGATAATTCACCGGGAAATTTAAATTTTGCAAATTTATTACCCAAACCGAGAACCGTACTTTTTCTTGACTGAAAAAGGGTCATTTGACATTGTGATTAGGGAGGGCAAGGTTAAAAAAAAAATGCGTTCCTTGTGCATTCTTAGATGACACGCTTACGACAGACCCGCCCTCAACCCCCCCTCCCCCGTATTTTTATTTAAGTTTATAAACCAATAAAACGGTATTGAATCAGTTCTACACGTTAACGGTACAAGGAAACAAGGGAAGTCGCTGCCGTTGCCTTCTCTAACTCAAGATCAGAGTCAGGTACCCTTTTACAGCTGTTAGATTGATGCGTGACACTACCAAGCTTTGAACCAGAAACCCGGTAACTTATTGCGGTAGTGGAGTGTTAGAGACTTCACCATACTATGTTCAGCATCGAGAGGTGGGGATTACCTAGCTATAAATGTGTACTTAACTTTGAGTTAGGGAAGGAAAAGACAGCGAGGAAGGAAACTGGTCTCCCCACCTCTCGATGCTGGACCTAGTATGGTGAAGTCTCTAACACTCCACTACCGCAATAAGTTACCGGGTTTCGGGTTCAAAGCTTGGTAGTGTCACGCATCAGTCTAACCAGCTGTAAAAGGGTACCTGACTCTGATAGGGACTTGAAAGCTGATGATGATGATGATGATGATGATGACTAGCAATTCCCTAGAATTAAGGGTCTTTTATATTTGGAGATGCGCCCTAATATAACCGACTAGGTTTAACGGGACGCGCCTCGCCAACACGAGACAAAACTAAAAAAAATAAAACATTCGAGTAAGTTGTATTTTTTCAAGATTACAAAAAAAAAGGACAAAAAAGGGGACGGGGTGGGTAAGAGATTTGTGACATCGCGTAAGGGGGAGGCAAAAATGTGACAACTCCATGGCCTAGACATTGCGATTGGATTTCCGATTTCTCGCGGTACTTTTTGTTACATTTTTTTTGTTACATTTTTTTTCTTAAATTCGAGCAAAAAATCTAACACCGTCTCCGCGAGGCAAATCTCTCTCTCAGTCCGCCAAGATTGTGCGCTCTCTCTTTCACTACGGCAATGTACTTGTGCGCAATCTCTTTCTCCACGGCAATGTACTTGTGCTCTCTCTCTCTTTCACTACGGCAATTTATTCATCTGGTTGTGTGGCAGGACATCAAAGGGATTATTCGTCTGGTTGGGTGATGGTGGTGGTAAGAGTCTCTCTTCTGTGGATAGAAGTGACGTCGATTTGTAGCAATGTAATTTATATGGTCCTGTGTAGGGAATGAAACAGCTCGATCGTTCTGTGATCTACATCGATTCGAAGTGTATGGGATTTTGCGAAGGTTGCTTACTCTACATCTTTGCAACCTGGGTTGATGTTGTATAACTATGTTTACAGTGTTCCTCGTGGGGCTACGTTTTTCCTTAGAAGACTGTATATTTGATAGGCTTCTAAAATGATCTCTTGATCAACCATATCTGGGTATTTAAACTGATAATAGATTTCTGGTTGTCTTCGTGTTCGATATTTGCGGGTGTTTTGATAATATTCTGTGCCATCCGTGTATACCATTTCTCTTTTCGGTGCTTCCAGGTATCCTCCGGTCAATTGTTTAGCTTGTTTTGAACTCTCCGTATTTCTCCATGGGGATATCAGTATAAAATATGTTGGCCTTGTAAAAAGACACAGTACCTTACTAAAGACCATAATAGAAGGCGGAGTTAGAGGCAAACGTGCAAGAGGAAGACAGCGCTATTAGTGGAAATGTAACATCAAGAGATGGACAAGAAAGAGTCCATCACAAAATCAAGAGTAAAAACAGAACACGCCTGAGATCCATTCCAGCCGATCTAAGATATTGATATGTCTGATGATGACGAATAGTCTTGTTGTCTCTCTCATCCCCCCCCCCCCCCTTCCCACCAAAAAAAAAACAAAGAAAATTATTGACAACCATCTTAACAAGACAATTTCGACAATTACACGTTAAATCGTTGAAAGTATTCAAAAAGAGACATGAAAATAGATCGTATATCTTTATCATCACTGCCCTACAGATCGCAAAGGAGCATGATGATGATGATGACAATGATGATGATGAAAAAAAGGTAAAGGTAGTCGCATAGCAGATACTGCCGTAACGGAGTGAAGTGTTAGAGACTTCACTATACTAGGTCCAGCATCGAGAGGTGAGGGTGACCAGTTCCTTTCATCGCTGCCTTTTCCTTCCTTAACTGAAGGGCAAAGTCAGGTACCCATTCACAGCTTGGACGACTGGAGCACGATGATACCGTCAATTGAAACCGGTACCTTAGCCGCAAGAGACAAGCGCTCTAACCACTCTGTCAATCGGACACGCATTAAAAAAACATGATAACGGATACAAACAGAATGTTAAAAATATGAAGGGGAAAGGGGGAGGAAGAAAAAAGTCTTTTTGTTGCACTGGCCTTGACACTGCGACTGGATTTGCCGAACTGAAGAAAAAGTACGATGCTCCGTTTACCCTCAACATTTCAACAATTTTCATCGCCGGTGAATTATCACACAAGAACCAAAGTGTCCAATATAGAAGATATCCACAAGAAATCTTGTTCTATAAGCTAGTACTTTATTCAGACTCTCTGGCGCAAATGAAAAACGCATTCTTTAGTGGTCTCAATATATAATTAAAGAATTGAAGGATCAGGGGGACACGCGAACTTTCACAACTTTTTTGATATCAGGGGAATTCTGCGTTTCTGCGCCGCTGCAAAGCTTCCTGACTTCCCCCAGTCTCTGTTCGACAGCCAGCGCTTTCCGCGCTCTTCTCTGTTTCTCACTGAGGTGCTAAACGAAGGCGTGAAACTGCTTCGTCCGTTCTGGGGACCACCACTGCCTTTGAGGATACCGCTCTCTTGATAAGCTTTGGCAATTCCTAATAGGCGGGGTGACAGAAAGGTGTAGAGAAATGCTTGATTATAATCGCTCTAGAGATAGGCAGTAGGCGTGGTTTAACCTCCCCAAAGGCAACCCGAACCTCCTGGATCCTCGCCTGATAACTGTTTATCATATTAATTATCCAACGTTGGTAAAAATTCACATGGAAATGACGCATACTAATGAGCCCGCGTGGAATCCACGTTGACTATTGTGTTTCGCACAAATCCAGGGGCTGCGATGCTATTCGAGGCTACTATCCTTTATCATCCCTCAATTCAGGGACTTCAATTTTCATACTCTACGTCACAATTTCATATTTTATTACTAACATGTGAACTAACATATATATGTATATATTACCATGTGAATTTTAATATGTGAAAATCGCTATTGAATGTCAAAGTCATTTGAGGCTGCAACCTCAGCGTATAGAATGATGATTCATGAACCACCACTGCACGGGCTGGTGATTGCTGTATTGATATTTTTGTAAAGTGTACTAAAAAGCATAAAGTAGTTCCAGGCTCCCTATGGAGCAGGGAGGGAAAGATGAAAGAAATGATGTACATTCTAAGAATAATACTTACAGTTTCAAAGCTTTTCACTCAGTGTAAATGTAAACGAAAAACACTTATTTATGTTAAAATTAATAAAAGTTTCAAACGTTTCCACAAGTATAAATGTAAATGACACATAAATGAATTTATATTGTGAACACATTTCAAACAGTGGAGATGTAAATGTAAAACATATTATATCTGTACGTTTAAACTTTTTCTTTCAATGTAATGTAAAGCTAAAGATATTACGTTTAAATGTAAAGAAAGTTTTATCCCGAGGGATTCAATTTAATTCTCATCGAGGGTAAATTCTGACATGGGATGGTGGTATGGGAAGACAGGAACCCATAACTATGGGTTGGAAACGCAATACTCAGAAGAGCATTCGCTTCTATTCTTCTATCATAGTTATTGGTGGTACAAGCAGAAAGTACTATCTCTGGAACCAAGTGAAGGTAGAAGTAGACTGACGTTGTGAGAGACGCCATCATAAGAGGGTCTTATAGACAGACGCAGGACTAGCTTGGCCGTTACTCCTTGACGTTCTGGGAACGTGCGGCGCCTTTACTTTGACCAGAGACGAGTAACAGCAGTGTACAGAAAACCTTCCCATCAGGAGGAGGATATGAGTCATCATTGGTAGCTAAGTTAACCTATATACTGCCACTTGAACTTATTATCCAAAAACCATCACCCGAGTGATCAAAACTTCATTTTGTAACTAACTATTATTCGTTTCTTTTATACTGTTAAACTTAAAGTGATTATTACATTTTGTTATTTGCAATTAAACAAATTTAACTTCGATTCAATCATTTTTAATGTACTACATGTTTGTCTCAGTCAAAGTTACTAAACACCCACTCTAAACAGAGCTATATAATAATAATAATTCCACTGATTAACTCAGCGGTGGGGCTTAACGAGCTAGAATAAACCCTTGCTTAAATTCTTCATTAACGGTGTCGGAAGATTACAGAATTAACTTGCTCAGCAGCTGCCAGCATTGTTTTCGCTTATCTGAATATCTTGTGAAGACTCCTATGTGATACAAGCTTTACTACTCTTCTATCTACATTTCTGCCAAGAGTAATCTTGTGTAAAGATAGACTCCATTGAAGCCTATAATAGATACACTTGAGTTTTAGCCACTGTTGGACCACTACTGCAAAGCAGGGGAGGCAATACCGTCACATGTATCACATATTACAATGTTGAGTTCTGCGGTGAAGGAGGATGAAGAGAAAGGAGAAGAGGTTCATCTCCAGCTCCCATGCTTACCATTGGATACCTCAGAATCACGGAGAAATGTGGAGGTCCATGCATGTTGCTCGCGGCATCAGAGGCGCCAAGTGCAGTCATTACACGGAAGGTTATACGACATGCTCTCTGATATTCCTGGTAGAACTGACTTGGTTACACAGGACAGCAGACTTACCTGTCGTGAGCCCATTCAGCTGCAACCAAATCCTAATCCTTTTTACTTTATATCTTCAATCCGGAAAGATGTAAATTATAGGTCAGGTCAAGTGTTATCGCCCCAGTCGAATTATCATATTCCCTCCTATACATCAACACACGGTAGAAGAAAAAGTCCCGATGGATAGTTATAGACTTCAACCACTTGAAGATTATCATTAGGGTAGATATAGCAGGTTCACAATATTTTACAAAATTATAGTTATAGACGGCATTGTGGAAAATTAATTTGGCAGAAGTTCCTAAACTATTTATAGCATTCTGTAGTCCTCTTGGGTTTTTCCAGTTCAAGTACATGTGGTTTGCGATGGTGTATGCTCCGGCTTGTTTTTGTGCGTTTAATGAGAATGCTTGTGAGTGGACGGAAGGATGTTATTACATATATTGATGACGTCTGCCTGTTTCATGACAACTTGGGATGAACATGTAGAGGGATTGAAGTCAACAAATAAAAAGTTAAAATTACAATTTAGTCTAGAGAGTAGATGTTACCAGGGAGACTGAGAAGGGATACGACTCTACGGTTTCCACATTGTCGATTGTCACCCTTTTTGAAAATTGGTGTTTTTTTTTATTTTTTTTTTATCCAGCGGCACTTGGGCTTTCAGCCCTTCGGCCCAATGACATGTCATTGCGAGGCTGGGGAACCTGAGGACTTTCCTTCTAACCCGGTCAGGAGCTTCGCTCCTTCCCATCCACAGAGGGTTTATCACAGGAGCCGTTCAGGCTATTCAGTCAAATTTCCGGCCGTAAACATTTCTTCAAACGCCGACGCCCGGGTTTGAACCATGAACACCTGGTCGCCAGTACAACGCCGAAGCCATTACACCAGCGCGGCTCCCGAAAATTGGTGTTATGATGGCAATCTCCCAATCCTTTGGTATGGCCTTGTTGCACCAAACTGCCTGTAGGACCCTTAAGAGTCTGAAAAACTATTCTTATTATCACAAAATTTGATAAGAAGACTCTAGTGATGGGTAGTACACACATTGAGAAAACTTGTTAATAGCGTTACACCACATCCATATTATGGAATCTCTAGGGTAAGAAAGGTAGAAGAAAATAAAAAGAAGAGACAGAAAAGATAACTAGGTACATCAACAAATACACTGTCAAGTAAACAGGTACTACACATCACGGCCCAACTCTAACACCTGACTACCGAGATTACAGTTATATAACTAGGTACAGTAACAAATACACTGTCAAGTAAACAGATGCTACACATGAAGCCCCAACTCTAACACCTGACTACCGAGATTACAGTTATATAATTAGGTACAGCAACAAATACACTGTCAAGTAAACAGATACTACACATCACGGCCCAACTCTAACACCTGACTACCGAGATTACAGTTATGTAATTAGGTACAGCAACAAATACACTGTCAAGTAAACAAATAATACACATCAAGCCCCACCTCCGACAACTGACTACAGAGATTACAGTTATATAACTAGATACAGCAACAAATAGCCTACACTGTCAACTAAACAGGTACTACACATCAAGCCACAACTCTAACAACTGACCACAGAGATTACAGTTATATAACTACGGGTAGAAAAATAACGCAGACAATCCGTCAACAACGAACAAAAACCGTAGAACAAAAGACACAGTTTATACCTGACATATAAAACAAACAAACACAGTGAAACAATATTTTGATACGAGAAGTAAGACACTCTGAAACTATAAATAACTAACGGGAATTTCAGAGGTCACATGTCGTACATTACTTTAAAAAAAGTGTTATTAACACACGTGATACTTTTTTGTGTGAAAGTTGCTCTAGACAAGAAGAGAAGAATAAATCAAACAACATAAATACAGGACTTATGACAATGGTTATAACGAACACAACAACAAATGAGAATACCAGTACAAAAATTATTATTATTTTCGTGACTACCACGGTCACACAAGAGAAACCAATAGCAAGGGATCCAGATCTCCAGGAATACACAGAGTTGGCTGGGGGGACAACATTAGATAATCCCTGAGGGACCGAAGACTGGACTGCAACCAGGCCAAAAGAAACACAGCTTACAGGATCACCATCATCAGTTGCCATCTCCACAACGAACGTTGGCTGTAATGGATCTCCAACGTCTTCTGTCTCTTGTCTTGGTGGTGCACTCTGATAGACTCTTTCCCGTCCATCTCTTGATGTTATCTTCCCACTTATAGCGCTGTCTTCCCCTTGCACGTTTGCCTTCAACTCTCCCTTCTGTTATGGTCTTCTGGAAGGTGTTATGCCTATTTATGTGGCCAAAGTATTTTACCTGCCGAACTTTAACCTCTCTCATTAGTTCTCTTTTCATACCTAGATTTTCTAGGACCTCCTTATTTGTTTTCATCTCTTTCCATGAGATACGCCGCATTCTTCTATATATCCACATTTCAAGAGCCTCAATTCTTTCTTCCAAATGTATATTCATCGTCCATGTTTCTGCACCATACAGAAATGCAGAATATATATAACACTTTATGATTCTCAGTTTTAATTTGTGAGATAACTGTTTAGATGTCAGTATATGTTTCATGTTGTTGAATGTAGCTTTAGCCATTCCTATTTTCTTCTTGATTTCTGTTTCACATCTGCCATCTTCTTACAGGATAACATATCCCAGAAGGCTAGACATCATATCTCACTACCCAGGGGATCAGGGAGGAATATATCATTATTGTACCCACTGGTTCTGACAAAATTCCATTCAAAATATTCCCTGAACTGGGTTTGAACCCGGTACCTTTAGAAATAGAGGCAGGCGCCACACCTCATATCTACTCCGGCCCCCAAGGTAGAACCGTAGAAGAGGAATCGGCCCCCAGGGTAGAAGAGGAACGACCAAGTAAGAAAAAGTCTTTAAAAGATTGTTGTAGTGCGCTATGTGGCGCCAATAACACATTTTGTTGTGCTCACCTGCGACTATAGTAAAATAAGCGGCGTGTACATTATCATTGAGGTGGCAGAGGATATTAGTGTTCACTACTTTAACATGTGCATCAAACTCCTTATTATTTAAAGTGTTTTTATTCTAAATACGGGAAATAAAACAGCTTTTAACAATTTAACAAAGGTACAAATGAAAATAAGAGAATATTTTATGCCTTACATAATTTTGTAAAATGAATTGAGAAAATTAAATAATTAATGAACCTCTGTATAAAAGTTTGATACTTTTTAATAGTTGAATTGTTTCCCTTTGGAAATAAATAGAATGTATTCCCCTAATCTTATTTTCTCTCTGCTGTTTAAAGTATCACGAGTTACGTTTTATTTGTTTGTTTCACTTTCGTCTAAGATTCAACATCCCGTCAAAACCTGACAAGAGGTGTGATCTCTTGGTTATAAGTGGGATATTTTTGACCGCTGGACTGTTATCTGTGTCCTTTTTTTTTTTAAATTAAGGCGAGCACTTTTATTAGCCACGAAAAGATCTATTTCTGCGAAGGACTGCTAGCTGGATGTTTGGCCGTCACATCGTAAGTTTATTCAATTGTTGCTGCTTGTTCAATCCATATACTTATTTATTTCTATTTTCTAAGTAAAATGATTTTACCTCTATATCTATTATTGCTAGTGTGCCGACGTGTCGTTAAAAGTACTACTAGCTGAAATGAAGATCCATGTGTGTTTTTTGTTTCCTCGTGTATCTGCCGATAGTGTGGTCTTCCTTAACTCCAGCTGATTTATGACTTTGTCAATGCCGATTTGACGTATGGTATCTAACATAGCAATAAGTAATTCTTCTATCGGATTGTTTATTGTTTGACTGTGTTGATTTATTTTATATGTGAGTGATAAACTGTCTCTCTTGTTCTACGGTTTTGGTTCGTTTTTGGTGGAATGTCTACTTTCTGTTTCTACCTGTAGTTATATAACTGTAATCTCTGTAGTCAGTTGTCGGAGTGCGACCCAAAGATGCAGCAATAGCTTGACTGCTTGCATCAGAGTCAGCGAACCAGAGCTGAATAAGACCGTACTCCACTTCCACGTGGTGGTCCTGGAAACAGTCTGCAGCAGTGCAGTCTGGCTGAGCGAGTACGCATCGCAATGGGAAGGCAAACCCGGTCCCTAAAAAATGCCGTGCTGAAGTCGGATGTGTCGACCGAAAGGTGCAGATATCACAGCTACGGCGTAAACAGACACAACGTAACCACCGTCCTTTTCAGGGCGAACGAGGAAGAAGAAGAAGAAGTTATCGGAGTTGGGGTTTGATGTGTAGTTTATGTTTACGTAACAGCGTATTTGTTGTCAAACTATTTATTGTCTTAGTTAATGGTTTCAACAATCATTGGCATACCGCAATGGCTTACTTACTTAGGCGTCCCTCTTCTACCGTGAGGTGGAAATGGCAAATATTAATAATTTAAAAAATAAAACCTGTGTGACAGCATTGTAATTCTGCTCCAGTCAGACCATCTGTAGTTCTTTCAGTAATACAAATCTTTCCTAGTTAACCTGTCTGTAGTGAAGTGAATCTGTATGACACCACGCTCAAATTCCCCGCTCTAAAACTAGTTAACGTATTTTTAAATCTATAAATAACTACAGTATTTGAAATTTGTCTGAGGGTTCAGTCAAATTTACCGCCAAACAATTTTTCTAGCGTATTTGAATTTTTCTAAGAAACAAGTCAAAATTTACAACCCACCCCAAAATTTATCGCAGAGCAAAGTACAAATTTAACAACCAATCAAATCGGTTCCATATTTTGTAGTGGTAAGAAAATTTTGGTTGACGAGAAATAAATACTTATTTTGTGTTTTTGACCGAACGTAGATAATTTATTTCTTAATAACTAAAGATACTTAAATGGAAAGAGATATCTCAAATTATAGCACTGATATTGCTTAACATATATACATAGAGATTCCCTCATAATAAAATTTAATGGTAATAGAAAAATTTAATTTAGGGATATTTTCACATCTGCGTAAGGCATAAATTGATTACAAAAAAATTACCCACATTTGAATGCAAAGGAATAACTAAGGGAAAACTATATAGAACGATAGAGAATAATTGGCCGTTTAATTATCACTTTTGATAATTAAAATCGGTCTACAAATAACAGAAATATAAAATCTTAAAGTATGGTCAGATTAGACACACACTTAAAACCGCAAAAATACAAGTCCCAAAAATTAACTTTTTGACCTTACCTCTGAGCAGGCGGATGTAGGGCTATAAATAGTAACAACCGTCTGCGGTATTCCGCTATTCAATTTGAAAAAAACTTAGCACATAGCTGACAAACGTAGAGACAGCATCGACCTTGTCTTTTGCCTTCCTGGACTGGAAAGCAGTTCAGGTACCTTATGTAGGCCAGTTCAGCGTGTGAGTGTGCAAAATTACTTGAGGGTAAGGAATATATTTTTACTTGTACATTTTGTTTAACCAAAGGCCCTGTAAGTAAACAGGCTATGTGTGCAATATTAATTCGATACTGCTGATGGGATGTGTTAGGTCACGCTAACCTACGGAGGAATGTGTGTAGGGTTGGAAACATGTTCGCGATGCGAGAGAAACTGAAAAAATGTGTATAATATTTGCAACTATGGCCTAATTACGAGCAGTAAGATCTAGTGGAGAATTAAATTAGTATTTGCGTCTGGAGTGATTCATTGTAAAAGATAATGTATTAGGTTTACAGAAATTGACGGCATAAAGAAATCAAGCTGTTACATATTATTTTGCACTCAACCTAATTATCGTACGGAAGCCAAACATGGGGCTCAGGACATAAACAGGGAGTTAATACAGGAGAAGATAATCACAGGAAAACAAACAGTAGAAAAGAATTTATATGTCTAGTGCAACCTGTTAGCACAAGGTCTGAATGGTAAGTTGTGACGTCCTTTATGTGTATGTCGAGTGAGGCTGATGACTACATAAAATGTTGTTATCCTTGATTCCAGGTTCGATCTCAGTATCTTGAAAAGATCTCTGGCCATTGTTACGGAAGGCTTCTGGAGACCACAGCTCGGCATAAGTCAGGAGCTTTATCCAGCAGTATTTTCCACAAGTCTTTGAACATTGTTTGATCAAGTCGTGGGCGGCAAAAGTCAACAGCAACTACAGATAAGTCACCAGCCAGTGACATAATTTCAGAAGCTCACCCAAGTTGAAAATAGAGTCTACTTAACTTACTTATAATGATGACAATCAATAGATATATAACCAACCTACAGATTTAAAGCCAACATTCAAGAACCAGAAAAACTTGACATTTAGTTGCATAGCAAGTGAGAATAGATTTCCTGTGAACAAGATGCCTTATGGACTGAAATTTTCCTGTTATTGCTTTTAAACGTGTAAATATTCGTTCAATTGCATTATTGAATATTCCTGACCTGACAAGATTAAGGGTTAGGAAAATTAAAGTGTATATATATATATATATATATATATATGATAAGTCTCTTTTTTCTTCTTCATCATAACTGTGTATACCAGGCATGCTGTAAAGTACTGCTTTCATTCTCCTCACGCAAACCAGTGGTGATTATGATGGTGGCTCCAGGGGGAGCAAAGGTCAACTCAACCAACGCAGGATTATGCAAATATGGAGTGTGAGTGTGAAGTATGAGTTAGGCGAATGGTGGACTGTTCGTGTGTTGACCCGTATAAGGCACTCATTCACTCATTACGTTAAGTCACCAATGCAGATCACTGTAGTCGTTTCAATAGTTTAATTGGACGCACACACTTGACAGATTGGGTACAGTTACAGGAACATGAGTCGACATAGACAGCATAATATTGATCAATGGACTACCGTCCTAAATTAGCATTCATGAAGAATAATCTTGCAATGGTACATCTGTAAACACCAAGATTTCCATAGTTTATAAATACAGTCAGTAGACCTTACTGACCGAGCATGTCAATTAAGCAATACTGTTCAAACTCGACTCCTAAACAGGATCTCTTTCTAGCGACGATTCCTTTAGATAAATGACAGTAAATCTCTGTGAAGATAATGTTAATTTCTTTATAATAGTGATCTCTCAATCATCACCTGATAATAAGGAAGTTTTCCCGTTCTCTGCTAATGATTTACAATAAGTAGAATTCCAAAATCAATCGAATTCCACAATGGCTGCCGATTCCCGGTTGAGCATCACTCACTATACGGGTGTATAGCCAAATCTTCAATCGAAGCTTTGTTCATCAACAATAAATGATTCTACAAGGGTCATTATATTCTGTCCTCATAGTTGCTGCATATAAACATATTTAGTGCTGCTAGAAAATATGTCGTCCCGACATATTCATAGGTAAGTTCATGTAAACGTCTGCCCATCTTAAGCCTAGGAATGAACGAAGTCAGCAAAAGTACGTTTCTTTACCTGGAGATAAGAAATACACTAGGAAGCACAAAAACGCTCTCCCGGCGTTATAGAATCACAACTGGGGAACTCATGGACTAAACGATCCTGGATGAAACTATCTTCGTCCCCAGAATAACTTAAAGAGATAACAAACTCTTGGGCATCTCTCCGACATGACTTTCCGCCCTAGGCCTAGACAACCGAAGAACCCCCTCACCTATCTTCATCCGCCGAAAACACCTGACCCCCTTCAGTACAGTACAAGAACAAATAGTTCCACTTAAACATACTAAGATATCAAGATATAAGACATACTCGTCCTACATAGACAAGCACTACACATAGATTCGGACCATAGACATTCTGAAGCAAGAACAATCTATTCCTAACCAAACACAGAATAGATACAAGTAAGTCTAAATTCCTCCGCCGAGTTCTATTTTTAAGAACGCTACAAAGAGCGATAACTCACAGAATGACTACTTATTGCCCAATCTGAGTTTCGTCCCTCAAGACCAAAACATGCATTCAAAGATGAATATATCTTCATCAGACAATTAAAACATTTTACATGGTATGCGTAATCCGTGCGCCAAAAAATATGTGCGCAACAATATATATATTTATATTTATTTATTTATATTTATTTATTTATATTTATTTATATTTATTTATATTTATATTTATATTTATTTATATATATATTTATATTTATTTATATTTATTTATTTATATTTATATATATTTTTATATATAATCTCAGACAGTCTTATTTACTTAATTTTCATTAAATTTACAGTTCTGTTTTGAAATTCATCCCATTATAATAAATTACCCTAGACAAAAATTGAGTCAATTAAAAAGACACTGTACAATAAATTTTAATCTTTGGTGAGATCCTAAGAGGTAGCGGATAGGGACCTAGAGAATTCCATCATCATTATCTTTCCTTACTCTGAGAACTTACATAGCTGGACCTCACCTTGATTGTCTATAAACCCTTGCTCTCTTCAGAAAAGGGGGTATTACTTATAAGACCAGTCTCTCATCTGGCACTATCCTGGTATTCTCTGATACACCTATTTGTCCAGGATAGCCCTTTTCTTAATAACATCAAAACCTCTTGTGACATATTGGGAGCTCGTCCGGGATTTTTCCATCATACTCGGGGGCTTTTGCTGTGGAAAATAGTAGATAAAATAGAACTAAAATACAATAAATCAACTTGTGGTGAACTGAAAGAGCTGTCACTGGTTATAGTTAATTAAGTTAGTAATATTTGCTAATTTATGATATAAGGGTTAATGATTTGTGTACGAGTAAAAGAGAATGGCAGACTTGGCAAAATTTAGATCTGCTACAACACAGACGGCAAAAGACCTTGGCATGAGTGGGGACGCTCTGATTCAGTATGTTATTACTGAATGTGATAAATTTATAGATAGGGAAAATAGGAGATTAGAAACAGGGAGAAGATTACAATTAGAAGCAGATAGGGAGGCTAGGAAATTAGAATCTGATAGGGAGGCTGAAGTTAAAAGGTTACAGTTAGAAGCTGATAAGGAGGCTATGCAGATGGAGGCTGAAGCTAAAAGATTGCAGATGGAAGCAGAGGAAAAAAGACAGGCTGCGGAAAGGGAGGCGGAAAAAGAAGAAAAACGATTGCAAAGAGAGCATGAGTTAAAACTAAAAGAAATGGAACTTCAAGGACATGTTCCAGATAATGGAAGCAGCCCAACTACCTCTGACACCAGTGTAAGTCAGGGTGCCTCCAACTCAGCCATGAATTTTCATTTAGACCATTTTGTGGAGAAAGAAGATGATATCGAGTCCTATCTCAGTAGATATGAAAGGCTAGCTAGTAACTGTGTGCTAGAGAGAGAAAAGTGGAGTCTAAATTATCCCAAGGGTTAAGGGGAACATCTTACGAAGTTTTTTTCAAAATTAAGTAGAGAAGATCAAGAAGATTATGACCTCCTAAAACAAGCATTGTTAGTCAGGTATGAGAAGAATGCTGAATTTAATAGAAAGAAATTTAGAACTACTAAGCTGCTGTCTGAAGAGACTTACCACCAATTCTCTGCAAGACTCGAGACCTACTTGGAGAAATGGACTGCTCTGGCGAAAACCCAAGATTTGAAAGAAATGATTATGATGGAGCAGTTAAGAGAGTCCATGACTCCAGACTTGAGAAAATATCTCTAGGAACAAGGTGCAGAGAGATTGGGGGAGATTCTCAATGTTGCTGAGAGATATCAGGCAGCCCAGTCAGAAATAGCTGGTGTTAAAAAGAAACAAGCAGAGCGTAATAAAACCCTACAAAATCAGAATAAGTTTGACAATAGGGATCAACCCCATAGATTTAAACATAGATATGATAGGCCTAGATTTGATCATAGCGACAAAAACGCTCAAGTAAATGAAAAGAAAACCTACATACCAGAAGGAAAATGGTGTAAAATTTGTAAGTTAAATAATCATTATACAAAAGACTGTAGGAACAGAAACCCTCCATATTTCGCTGCATGCCTTAAAACAGGAAACATGGGAAAGAAGGAACTCTCTACAGGACAGCAAGAACCTAATCATCCCCTGTATGTGAAGAAGTAGTATGTAATGGGGCCACTATCAAGTTCCTTTATGATACTGGATTGGATTTTGACTCAGATGTGTGTTCTAACCTAGTGCACCCAGATCAATATACCACAGAAACAGTAGAGATACAAGGGTCAACTAAGGACGTAGCAACCATGACACTTCCCATTGCAAGAATAACAGTAAAAACTCGCTATGTGGAAGGAGTAATTAGAGCAGCAGTGATAAATGAACCAAACTACCCTCTGATATTGGGATGTAGATATGTGTTTTAGAGCAGCAGTGATAAATGAACCAAACTACCCTCTGATATTGGGATGTAGATATGTGTTTTTGGGAAGTCCCAAAAGACCAGTGATTATGGCAGCAGTACAGACCAGGTGACAGTCAAGGAAGGAGGAAGATAACCCAATAAACACTCATCCCGAGGAGATGAGGAAGGCACAGGCTGAGGATAAGTCATTAAAGCAGTGTTTTAGAAAACTGCCAAAAAACCATACCCCTCCAAACAAAGGAGAATTTTATATGAAGAATAAGTTGATGTATAGGAAGGCTGGAACAGGATCCAATGGTCATGGACAGCTAGTACTTCCAACTTCATATAGGGAAAAGGTGATGGAGTTAGGACATGCTATCCCCTTCAGTGGTCATATGGGGATTAGCGCCACAAGACAACGTATAGCTTGTCACTACTTCTGGCCAGGAATAACTGAAGATATAAAAGATATGTCAAATCCTGCCCAGAATGTCAAAGGGTAGCTCCAAAACATTGGACTGCACCTGCAACTCTTGGGGAAATGCCAATCATGGGAACCCCTTTTGAAAGAGTTGCCGTGGATATTGTGGGACCTCTCACACGAACCAAGAGGAGAAACAGTTACATTCTTACTCTGGTGGACACTTGTTCTATGTGGGGAGAGGCAGTAGCCATGTCATCAATCGACTCTAAACATGTGGCAGAGGCGTTACTTACAATATTTACACGGTTAGGATTTCCCCACCAGATATTGACTGATAATGGATCACAGTTGAAGGGGAAACTAACTGAGGAAGTTTTCAGGATATTTCAAGCCAAGCACTTTCATTGTAGTCCGTATCACGCCCAAAGGAACGGGTAGGTGGAAAGGTTCAATGGGACACTTATTTCTATCCTGCGAAAGCTGGCACATGAAAAAACTGACACATGGGATCAATACTTACCCGCAGCCTTGTTTGCTAATCGGGAAGTCCCCCATAATTCAACAGGAATGGCACCGGCAACACTGTTATTTGGCCGGCCCATTAAAGGTCCATTGGAAGCCTTATTGAGGACATGGACAGATGAGAAGGCAGAAGAGACTGTAACCTTATCATACCAGTATGTGAACGAGTTGACCTCTTGGTCTAAAACTGGCTGAAAACTAGCAAATGATAATCTGAGAAAAGCCAGAAAGAAGCATGCTGAGTATTATAACAGGAAAGCGAAGGATAGGGAGCTTGCTGTGGGGAGAAGGTGCTTCTTCTGTTACCCGGCAGCAGCAACAAACTTCGGATAGGCTGGCAGGGTCCATATACAGTTCTAGAAAAGGTATCTAGAACAAATTATAAGATAGACAAGAAAGGAAAGGAAAAAGTATATCACGTGAACCTCCTCAAGAAATATCATGATAGGAGAGTTTTGGAAGGTGCACATTTAATGACCTTGGCCATAGCCACTGAAATGAAAAAATAAACCTCTCACCTCTTATGAATACCCCCTGAAACCCTGCGAAACTCCTGCACAGGTAAAAGTCAGCAATCACCTAACAAAAGGGCAGAGGGAGAAGATTCAGAAGGTTCTGGAAAATCATACAGACGTGTTAACGGACAAACCGGGGCACACCAACTTGTTGGAGTATGACATGAAATTACTAGACCCAACACCCATCTGTATGAGAGCCTATACTATCCCATTCGCGAAGGAACAAGCTTTAAAAGGAGAGATAGAATATTTATTGCAAGAAGGAGCTATTTCTAATAGTGAATCTCTTTATAGCTCCAGTGTGGTATTGTTGAGGAAACCCTCTGGGGAACATATGCTGTGCATAGATTACAGGAAACTGAATGCTGTCACAGAGAGTCAGGTGGATCCATTACCTGATACTAACCAACTGTTTGCCAGGTTGAATAAGGCAAAATATTTTTCAAAGGTAGATCTCAGTAAGGGCTATTATCAGATTACAGTGAAGCCTGAGATTCGACCTTATCTGGCCTTTAGCACATCGGAAGGGCACTGCGAGTTCAATATGTTGCCTTTTGGATTGAAGAATGCTCCGAGTGTGTTTTCCAGAATGATGAGAAAACTATTGCATCCCCTGAAAAATCCATGTATCACTAATTTCATGGATGACATCCTCATTGCCACTGAAACATTTGAGGAACATTTAGACTCTCTAAATATGTTATTTGACAGACTCAGAGAGGCAAATTTAACTGCTAGACCCACCAAATGTTGTATTGGCTGCAAGGAATTGGAGTTCTTGGGACACACTGTCCATCAGGGAAGCATGACCCCTGATCCTAAGAACTTAGAAAAATTACAGAGAGCACCCAGACCACAGACTAAGAAAGATGTGAGATCCTTTGTCTCACTTTGTGGATTCTATCAAAAGTATATCCAAAATTTTAACTCTATGTGTGCTCCTCTGACGGATCTAACTCGTAAAGGGAAGCCAGACAAAATAGAATGGTCAGCAGAATGTGAGCTGGCATATAATGAGCTGAAACAAAAACTCACCAGTAAACCCATATTGAAGCTACCTGATTTGAGTCAGGAATTTGTGGTAAGAACGGACGCTAGTAATGTGGGATTGGGAGCCACGTTGTTACAAAGGTCCTCATCACCAGACGGAGAATTGAACCCCGTTGCTTATGCCAGCCACAAATTGAACAGAGCAAGGCAAAATTACTCAACTGTAGAAAAAGAATGTTTAGCCTTAGTTTGGGTAATAAATAAATTCCAGATCTATTTGTATGGTAGGCACTTCGTGGTCCAAAGCGATCATCGGCCCTTGGTTTTTCTTGCTCAAGCAAAACATGGTAATGCACTATTTTTAAGGTGGTCTCTTCTCATACAACCTTACACGTTTACTATTGAGTATATTCCTGGATCGCAGAACGTTTAGGCAGATTTCTTGAGTAGGCACCCACCTGCAGGAAACCAGGATAATACTAAGGCAGAGTAGAGTCAATTTGACAGAATTTGAACGGGATTGTAACACAGATATGAAAGCTGCTCTACTGGTTCACGCTTTTGTAACGGGGGAGATATGTAGTGAAGTGAATTTGTATGACACCACGCTCAAATTCCCCGCTCTAAAACTATTTAACGTATTTTGAAATCTATAAATAACTACAGTAGTTGAAATTTGTCTGAGGGCCCAGGCAATGTCACCGCCAACAATTTTTCTACCGTATTTGAAGTTTTCTAAGAAACAAGTCAAAATTTACCACCCACCCCAAAATTTTAGCTGAGCAAAGTACAAATTTAACAACCAATCAAATCGGTTCCATATTTTGTAGTAGTAAGAAAATTTTGGTTGACGAGAAAAAAATACCTATGTTGTGTTTTTGACCGAACGTAGATAATTTATTTCTTAATAACTAAAGATACTTAAAATGAAATGGATATCTCAAATTATAGCGCTGATATTGCTTAACATATATACATAGAGATTCCCTCATAATAAAATTTTATGGTAATACAAAAATTTAATTTAGTGATATTTTCATATCAGCGTACGGCATAAATTGATTACAAAAAAAATTACCCACATTTGAATGCAAAGGAATAACTAAGGGAAAAATATATAGAACGATAGAGAATAATTGGCCGTTTAATTATCACTTTTGATAATTAAAATCGGTCTACAAATAACAGAAATATAAAATCTTAAAGTATGGTCAGATTAGACACACACACTAAAAACCGCAAAAATACAAGTCCCAAAAATTAACATTTTGACCTTCCCTCTGAGCAGGCGGATGTAGGGCTATAAATAGTAACAACCGTATATGGTATTCCGCCATTCAATTTGAAAAAACTTAGCACATAGCTGACAGACATAGAGACAGCATCGACCTTGTCTTTTGCCTTCCTGGACTGGAAAGAAGTTCTGGTATCTTATGTAGGCCAGTTTCAGCGTGTGAGTGTGCAAAATTACTTGAGGGTAAGGAATATATTTTTATTTGTATATTTTGTTTAACTAAAGGCCCTGTAAGTAAACAGGCTATGTGTGCAATATTAATTCGATACTGCTGATGGGATGTGTTAGGTCACGCTAACCTACGGAGGAATGTGTGTAGGGTTTGAAACATGTTCGCGATGCAAGAGAAACTGAAAAAATGTGTATAAGATTTGCAACTATGGCCTAATTACGAGCAGTAAGATCTAGTGGAGAATTAAATTAGTATTTGCGTCTGGGGTGATTCACTGTAAAAGATACTGTATTAGGCTTACAGGAATTGACGGCATAAAGAAATCAAGCTGTTACATATTATTTTGCACTTAACCTAATTATCGTACGGAAGCCAAACATGGGGCTCATGACATTAACAGGGAATTCATACAGGAGAAGATAATCACAGGAAAACAAACAGTAGAAAAGAATTTATATGTCTAGTGCAACCTGTTAGCACAAGGTCTGAATTGTAAGTTGTGACGTCCTTTATGTGTATGTGGGTTGAGGCTGATGATTACATAAAATGTGGTTATCCTTGATTCCAGGTTCGATCTCAGTATCGTGAAGAGATCTCTGGCTATTGTTACCGGAGGCTGCTGGAGACCACAGCTCGGCATAAGTCAGGAGCTTTATCCAGCAGTATTTTCCACATGTCTCTGAACATTGTTTGATCAAGTCGTGGGCAGCAAAAGTCAACAGCAACTACAGATAACTCACCAGCCAGTGACATAATTTCAGAAGCTCACCCAAGTTGAAAATAGAGTCTACTTAACTTACCTATAATGATGACAATCAATAGACATAAAACCAACCTACAGATTTAAAGCCAACATTCAAGAACCAGAAAAACTTGACATTTAGTTGCATAGCAAGTGAGAATAGATTTCCTGTGAACAAGATGCCTTAAGGACTTAAATTTTCTTGTTATTGCTTTTAAACGTGTAAATATTCGTTCAATTGCATTATTGAATATTCCTGACCTGAAAAGATTGAGGGTCAGGAAAATTAAAGTGTGTATATATATATATATATATATATATATATATATATATATATATATATATATATATATATATATATATATATTTTTTTTTTTAATTTTTTTTGCGTTCGCCCGCTATACTCGAGGCGAAATCTCAGGTTATTATTTATGTCTAACCTGACATTGATTTTACGTGAGTATCCCTTTATTTCTTGTACAGAGACAGGTGTCCCTCGCCATTCAGGCAAATACTTGCCGATTTCGGCGGTACCCATTGCAGCTTGGTTGGCTCAGGAGCCGCCAGTCCCTGGTCGACGACACTCCTTCAAATGTCCTCGCCAGGTCTCGAGTTAATCCAGTCCAAATCCCGGTCGACGAAAAAATCCTCAAATGCCGTCGCCCGGGTTTGATCCTGTATCACCCGGTCGCCAGAGCGGTGTTGTAACCACTACGCTAGCGCGGCTCCCATATATATATATATATATATATATATATATATATATATATATATATATATATATATATATATATATATATATATATATATATATATATATATATATATATATATATATATATATATATATATATATAAGAGGGGCGTTCAGAAAGTAATGCACCACATCTTTTTTCTCAGGAGCTATTTATTCAAAAAGCATGAAATTTATACACAATATATATGGATATGTCATGTAAACATCGGTATTATTCAACATAATCCCCATCAACGTGTACGGCTTTATGCCAGCGCGAAACAAGTGCATGTATTCCTAGCCCGTACCAGATTTTGTCTTGATCATGTAGCCATTTCTTCCCTGCATGAATCCCTCCTTCATCATCTTCAAACCTTGTCCCACGGAGTGCATCTTTAAATGAACCAAATAGATCAAAATCAGAGGGTGCCAAATCGGGACTATAGGGTGGATGGGGTAGTACAGTCCAACCCAATTTGGTGATTGCTTCCCGTGTTGCCAAACTTGTGTGAGATCGCGCATTGTCGTGAAGGAGAAGCAGGTATGCTAAATTCTTGTGCGGCCGAACTCTGCGAAAATGTTGATTGAGGTTTTTCAATGTCTTAATGTAAGCTTGCGAATTGATTGTCTCTCCTCTTGGCATAACGTCCACAAGAATCACATCTTCAATGTCCCAAAAGACAGTGATCATGACCTTTCCAGCTGAAGGAATTGTCTTGAATTTCTTTCTTCGTGGTGATTACGGATGATGCCACTCCATTGACTGCCTTTTTGTCTCAGGTTCAAAATGATGTGCCCAGGTGTCGTCACCTGTAACGATCTTAGGCAAAATGTTCTCTCCATCAGCACTGAAACGCTCCAACAATTCAGAAGAAATTGCTTTCCTTTGCAATCGGTGGTCATTTGTGAGACTTCGAGGAACCCATCTTGCGCAAACCTTAGAAAATCTGAGAGTTTTTATAACTGCATTTGAACTACCAATGCTGACTGACAGTTGTAAGGCTAATTGTTGAGTAGTGATTCGCCTATCAGTAAGAATAATGCCCTCAGCGCATTTCAACATTTCTGCGTTGGTGGCTGTGGCAGGACGTCTACAGCGCGGCCGATCAAGCAGGTCCGTATCTACACTTCCCGATTCTTTGATTCTCTGAAAACAGCAACTGACTGTACTCCTGTCAACTGCAAAACTTCCATACACATTACATAGACGCTTGTGAATGTTCACATCAGTTTCCTTCTCTGCAACGAGAAATTCTATCACAATTCGCTGCTTATAACGCAAGTTGCTAACATGCTCCATTTCAACGATTTAAGGCAGCCATATTATTTGACCGGTTGCAGTGCAATTTGGTGCACACAATTGGCACCAGCCATATTTCAAGTGTGCAAAATGTCATGCTTCTATCTTCATTATTAGCTGAGAAAAACGATGTGGTGCATTACTTTCTGAATGCCCCTCATATATATATATATATATATATATATATATATATATATATATATATATATATATATATATATATATATATATATATATATATATATATATATATATATATATATATATATATATATATATATATATATATATATATATATATATATACAGTAGAACTCCATTTATCCGAACCCCAATTATCCGAACATCCAATTATCCGAACACTTTTTCCAGAAAAAAAAAAAAATCAGATGCCACAGTCACGTTAGACTAAAATTCTGAATCTTTTGATGCGGCAAACTTCAAATGTGTGCGAACAATTTGTAGAGAATGGGATGGCTAATGGTCGGTCGCTTACGTACAGGAAGTCAGTTAGATCATAAAGTCAGTTAATATCTGGTTTACCAATCCAGTGTACGTGTGCATTCTAGGTAGAACACTGGCTAAATAGACAGTTCAACTTAAAATAATTGTGTCTGCTACTACAGCAGAATAATTTTTGGTGTACAAGTATTTCTCTGTGCGATATGGCATCTTCCAGTAGGCCTAAAGCATATAAAAGGAACCGCAATGTTTTGTCAATTGAAACGAAAACAGAAATTATCAAGAGACTAGGACAAGGTGAAACTGTGTCTTCACTTGCGAGGATTTTCAATGTTGGGAAAGCTACCGTCTCTGACATCAAAAGTAACAAGGATAAAATTATGAGTTTTGCATCGAAATTTGATAGTGAAAATGGGTCGAAGAAACGTAAAACCATGAGAAATGCGAAAGATGTGAAATTGGAAGAGGCTTTGTATATATGGTTTGTGCAAAGAAGAAGCAAAGGGAAACCTATCTCTGGTTCTCTGTTGTGTGAAAAGGCACTTCCGTTCAACAATCAACTTGACGGTCCTCCTGACTTTAAGGCTAGCCAGGGATGGTTAAGAAACTTTAAATCTCGTCATGGCATACGAGAATTGGAGATTCAAGGGGAATCTTTATCTAGCGATGGAACTGCCGCTAAAAATTTTAAAGAAACATTCTTGGCTTTTTTGGAAGAAGAAGGTTATTCACTCGATGATGTGTATAATGCCTATGAGACTGGCTTATACTGGAAATCATTGCCTCAAAAATCACTTGCATCTCAGCGCGAAGCAGCTGCCCCTGGGTTTTAAAAGTGCAAAGAGAGAGTAACAATTTTGGTAGCCGCGAATGCCAGTGGAAGTCATCGTTTACCGGTGCTAATGATCGGCAAAGCCAAAAAACCACGTTGTATAAAGAATGTGACATGTCTCCCATTGTGTTACAAAGCACAGAAGAGTGCTTGGATGAATAGTGAAATATTTCTTTATTGGTATACAAATCAGTTCATCCCAAATGTGAAGAGGCTGAGAGAACAAGAAAAGAAAACTGGAAAAGTAATTCTTCTACTGGACAATGCACCATCTCATCCAGAGACGGATACATTGAATGCAGTTGATGCAAATTTTAAAGTAATTTTTCTGCCTCCCAATGTAACAGCACTGATTCAACCAATGGATCAGGGTGTTATAGCAAAGCTTAAAGAGATGTACAAGAAGGAAGTCCTGCGTCGTTTATTGTTGGCTGAAGATGAAGAAAGTGTGGTGGCGTTTTCCAAAAAGCTTAATCTCAAAGACTGCTGATATATGTTAGCTGATGCTTGGACCACACTGTCACAAGATAATCTCAACAAGGCTTGGAATAGATTGCGTGAAAAAAAGGAGGAAATGAAACTACTGCAGTGGACACAAATGATGATTGTATAAATGAAGTTGTGGAACTGTTTTAAGCAATGCCCGGATTTTCGGACTGTGACAAAGATGATGCACACATGTGGCTAGAAGATGATAATGATTCTGGTTTTCAGTTTTTGAATGACGAAGAAATTGTGTCTTTTGTGCAAGAAGAAAACCAAATACATGTAGTGACCGATGATGAAGACTCCTCAGAAGTACATGATGTACTTGTAGATTATGAAGAAAAACCAAAACGTCGACCAAGTCCTGAAGAGGCCTTTATAGCACTAGAAACAGCGATGGCTTGGTACGAGCAAGAAGATGACAGCTGTCCTACACAGCTTCTGCTGTTGAAGAGAATGCGGGACTTAGCAGCCAAAAGGAGACTATCCAGTTTGGTGCAAAAGAGGATTCCTCATTATTTTAAATAGTGGGCTACATCTGTGGAAGTACATATATACGTAAGTTGCGCCTGGTTTTGAATCGTTTGTAATGTTATTTTGAAAACATTTCTCTTTCTTAACAAAAATAATTAATACAAGTAGTACATGCACTGCAGTGTAATAAAAGATTTTGGTGATACAGTGATCTAATACAGTGTGGGTATTATTATTACAGTACAAGTAAATATGTTTTATAGTGTATTTTCCTTGTGATGGTTAATTATTTTTAGAAATATGTGTACATGTACTCGATACATTATGTAATCCAATTATCCGAACATTTGATTATCCGAACGATGCTCGGTCCCATGGGGTTCGGATAAATGGAGTTCTACTGTATATATATATATATATATATATATATATATATATATATATATATATATATATATATATATATATATATATATATATATATATATATATATATATATATATATATATATATAATCTTAGACAGTCTTTTTTACTTAATTTTCATTAAAGTTACAGTTCTGTTTTGAAATTCATCCTATTATAATAAATTACCCTAGACAAAAATTGAGTCAATTAAAAACACACTATACAATAAATTTTAATCTTTGGTGAGATCCTAAGAGGTAGCGGATAGGGACCTATAGAATTCCATCATCATCATCCTTCCTTACTCTGGGAACTTACATAGCTGGACCTCACCTTGATTGTCTATACACCCTTACTCTCTTCAGAGAAGGGGTATTACTTATAAGACCAGTCTCTCATCTGGCACTATCCTGGTATATTTTGATACACCTATTTGTCCAGGATAGCCCTTTTCTTAATAACATCAAAACCTCTTGTGACACTGTCTATAGTTATATAAACATTACATATATATCACAGTCAGCCATCTGTAGTTCTTTCAGTAGTACAAATATGTCCTACTTAACCGGCCTATAGTTCTGTCAACAATACAAAACTGTTCCAGTCAGCCCATCTGTAGTTCTGTCAACATTATAAGTATGTCCAAGTCAGCCCATCTGTGAACATTACAGATATGTCCCAGTCAGCTCATCAGTAGTTCTGTCAATATTACAAATATGTCCCATTCAGGGCATCTGTAGTACCGTCAACATTACAAATATGTCCCAGTCAGCTCATCTGTAGATCTGTCTGTATTACACATAGTCCCAGTTAACCTGTCTGTAGTTATGTCGACATTACAAATATGTCCCAGTTAGCTACTCTATAATGTCGTGACTTCTAGTACGTTTGTGAGTTGGTGTCTATGAGTCTATTAAGATTGTAAGTAGTGGCTATGAGTTCTTTACGTTTGAAAGTAGTGGCTATGAGTCTGCTACGTTCGTTGTTGTTATCTATAATAATAATAAGGGGCCATCTACCTTGATGAAAAGGTTTTCTTTCATCATTCTTTCTTTCATTGAAATGTGAGGTTTTATTTTTAAAATCATTTCGAGGCCTATCAAAGTTCTGCTTACCTCTGTTATCAAATTTATTATGGTTTTGAGGAGCCTTATACTGATCTACTGGTTTTTTCTTGATGCCAGCTACCTCTGCCTGGGCTGCCTGATACCTCTCAGTGACATTAATTATCTCACCCAGCCTCTCCGCGCCCTGTTCCATGAGAAACTTTCTCATGTCTGGACTCTCTCATCTGTTCTATGAGTATCATCTCTTTGAGATCTTGGGTTTTCCCCAAAGAAGCCCATTTCTCCATATACGTTTCTAACCGGGCGGAGAACTGGTGATAGGTCTCTCCCAACAGTAGCCTGGCATTCCTAAATTTCTTTCTATAAAACTCTCCGTTCTTTTCGTATCTTAACAGAAGAGCTTGCTTCAACATGTCATAGTTGTCTTGGTCATCCCTGCTCATTTTGGAAAACACTTCATAAGCTGTTTCCCGAAGACCCTGAGACATCTTTACCCCCCATTTTTCTCTTTCTAACCCATAAGTAGTTGCTAATACTTCATATCTGCTCAAATATGACTCAACGTCATCATCCTTTTCTACAAAATAGTCTAAATGGAACCCCATGGCTGAGTTGGAGGCCCCCTGACAAGCAGTAGCATCAGAGGTAGAGGGGCTGTGAGCATTTTCCGGAGCAGATCCTTGCAACTTTAACTCCCTTAGTCGCAACTCATGCTCCCTCTGTAATCTTTTATCTTCTGCTTCTCTTTCCTGTCGTTTTTCTTCTGCCTCCCTTTGCAGTCGTTTTTCTTCTGCCTCCCTTTGCAGTCGTTTTTCTTCTGCCTCCAATTTTCTCTCCTCAAATTGGAGCCTCTTTATCTCAGCCTCTCTATCAGCCTCTAAGGCCTTAGCCTCCTTCTCAGCCTCAATCTGTAACCTTTTAATCTCAGCCTCTCTATCTAACTCTAATTTCTTAATTTCCCTAGCCTCTTCTACTTGTATTTTCCTTTCCTCAGCTAACCTATGTTCTTCCCTGGCAATAAATTTATCACATTCTGAGGTGACATAGTCAATCAAGATTTGTCCCTCCATATTCATTTCCCTTGCTGTCTGCACAGCCGCAGAGCGAAACTTGGCCAGATCTGCCATCCTGATAAATACAAAATGTTCTAACTAAGTTTCTAACTAAGTACAAATTTATTTAATTAATTCTGTGTTCTGACACTTTCTTCACTTCCCAAATCTTGGGTAATAATATATGGGGATTCCCTGGGAAAATTAGAATGTTGTTAATGCTAACCCAGATTCCAATGAATGTAGTACTAGGAGAAATTCAAACCCCGGACGAGCCCCCCAATTTATGTAGCAAAGTTTGATTTGCTGGGTAGGTTATGATGGTATCCTAAAAGAATGAAATCCGTGTATGTATTAACCGTGTGACGTCAAGCACATATAGGCCCTGACTCTATAAATGATGATGATGAATTAAGTGCAGGGAGCCTAACGCTACCTCCCTAGATCTCACACGGTCACTATTTTGGCTCTAGTGTCTGGTGTATGATGTACCTAGTGTCTAGGGGAGAAATGAAATGATGGTACACAACACAAAAACACTTTAATTTTCTATGAGGAAGTGAATAAAACCAGTGGTTACGTTTTTCTTTAAAATGAATGTTTTTTCTGTACAATTTAATCTGCCTTTCCAGCCATATCTTTTGGACAGGTCTTTGAAAATGAGGACAAGATAGTTTACAGAAAAGATCAACTAAAGTATCTGGACTCTTTGTCCACTAACTATAAAGTCAATATATATCTTTCCTGTGGGAATGTTCACAGCTTACACTTTATTCATCTAAGAGGGAGAGTCACTGTGTATGAGGGGCTGTAGTTTCATCACACCCCATAAACTTTATGAGTATGATTTGAAATACCAGTGTTTATTAAACGAAAGTGTCAGATATACCCAGATGCTTAACACATCACCTGGGATTCCTTGAAGAATGATAATACAGTATGAAGTTGCAGAAAATCTCAATCTCTCAAAATGCCCAAGCTCCTCCCGTTATCTTTTGACAGCATAAACGAATGGTCGGAGACTTGATGGCTTTATTCTCACTCAGCAGGTTTCCTGTTACCGGCTGGCAACAGAAAATAAAACCTCTGCAACAAAAGGACACCCTGGCCTTTTATATCTGATCACTTATTATATTTATTATTTTCCTACGGTGCTATGGGGTCAGCCTCGCGTTTATTACAGGTGCACTCGTCCCTAATTTTACATGACTCCCACCTTGCTGTGACCACACCTCAGGTCCCTATGGCAGATACGCCACTGTACGTTTACATAGTTTTCCTCAATAACATAATGTGGAGTAACCACATTTCCTTTGGTATGATTTTCTCTTCTTTTCCTTTTTAAATATAAATGCTTCAATCATGTTAAACAGTGTTCATGGAACACAGAGGCTTACTAACATATTCTAATGCAATAATTATTAAAACACAATCAATGACAACATACATCAGTTAGATACAGTTCAATGTGAGGACTAACAATGTCTGCTCCCGGCACGTCCTTTACTTTTCCCAATAGCAGTATATAACTTTGGCAGTGGGATTAAACATAATAATCCATAAAGCATTCTTACCACAAATTTCAAGAAATATGAACAAATGACGCTGACTTGCAAAGAAGTGGTCTCAGTTTCTTCTGCACTGTCCAGACTGTGAATACTTCTTTATTTACTTTTAAAATGAATACAGCTGATCTCAGCGTATTTGAATGAAAAGTTTTGTTAAACTGGCAATGAATAGTGAAAGCCTTTTGCTAATATTTATTAGCACTGGCCAATCGAAAGCTTGCGAGTTTCAGAATTCAAATGTAGTTTTTGAAAAACAAAAATAATTCCAAACAAAACTCTGCGTCTGGTAGTCGATTGGCCAGTCTGCTTTAGTTATGCCAATACAAAAAGATGTTTAGTTTTGGGTAACAATTTTCCTACCGCTCCCCTCTGCTCCTATACTCTTGTTACCCAAGCGAATTTGAATTTACCTCAATGCCTCTTTTCTAAGCTGCTGTCCCCACTAACGTTATGAAAAAAATAAGCAGGAACAACAGTCTGTCTGGTCTCGCGTGCGTAGACATTTAGTATTTTATCAATAACTTGGCTAATACTTGGACTACCATATTATTTAAAACACATTCTTGCTCAGTGGACTCTAAGCTATACTATCATTTAATTTTTATGGTCAGTTTCATTATGGTTTATATTTTCAATATTGTCACCGGCAATCGTCAAATAAAAATTTTACATAAGACGGCCATCTTTCCCCCCTTTTTCATCTCCCGCTAGCATGTATTTTCAAATAACTACTTGTTTTAGTGACGTCATAAATACTACCGCGAGGAGGAAAAAAATTGTCTGCGTGTTTGCCTCTGTTGGCTTTGCCACAGCGTATATATATATGTATGGCGCAACGTGTCAAGCGAAGCGTGGTTTTGCGCGGCGGGTATTTGAATAGGCGTTAAATATTTGTATTGTCTCGTGTTACACTACCAAAAAATGTAAGGATTACTACTTATTACACGCGTTAAAGTCAAAAATATTACGTTAATTCAGACAGTAGTTTGGCGGCACAAGATCGTTAATTGTAAGTCTTGCCGCAGTCTCTATCAGATCGGGAAAATGTTAAAAATGTACGTCACAAGGAAAGCGAGTAGGTTTAAACGGTGGGATCGGTTCTAAGCCTGTCCACGGCACAAAATTCAGCGCTATGCTGGCGTGTGAGAAGATCACAGTCAGACACAATCGGGCGGGTTTATTTATTATCATTTTATGACTAAAATCCTACTGAAATGAGCGATTATTCTCGCAGATTTTACTACAGTGGTAAATAAGTGAGAAATAAGGTATAAGAAATATATTTCACGAGTGAATATTTAACGGTAGAATCTGTCTCTGGATTGAGAAGATACTCTAGTCCAGCCTATCTTTACGACAGTAATTTATTATAAGACAATCCTACTCTCCATACACGTAACATATACGTTTAACCACTCACTCACACACACACACACACACACAAATATGTGACTACAAGGCGCACAACCGTGAAAAAACTATGGTTACTGGGTATGGGTCTGACCAACACACAAAGTTTAGTTAGTTTGTTGTTTATTATCATTTCAACTTCACAACATCGAATATCAAAAGAATCAAATACATCAAAATTACGTATAGAGAATTAACAGAATGCCTATGCCCTCCCCTCGGTGAGATGATAAGAACCCAACCAAGTTAATAACCCCAAAGGTCAAAAAGGTGAGCAATAGTTTACGGTATATAGACAGTAAAGTGAGCAAAATTCCTAATACATGCTACCCCTTAAAGTAAAGAATTATTAAAGCCAAATAAGATAGTTTGGTACAAGCTACATTAACAAGAAAATATTCAATCTCTCTCTCTCTCTCTATCTCTCTCTCTCTCTCTCTCTCTCTCTCTCTCTCTCTCTCTCTCTCTCTCTCTCTCTCCTACGTGGCCACGTTCTCTCTTTCCTTACCTAATATGGTGGCATTTCCAGTCATGTATAATTATCCTGGATACAGATATCGATATTGGTATTGTCAGGTTTCAGTGGCAATCTTGGCCCCAGTCCAGCCTTAACAGTAACTTTATAAAGGTAGACGCCAAGTTTGGTGAGGTAATCCTGGATCGATATTATCACCTTGACTAGTTAATGATGGAAGAATCGAGAAATAGTGTTCACTGCAAGGAATGGAAAACTAATACTTCTGGTATTTGGACACAGCTAGTTGCTACAAATTGTTACTGATTTTGGTATGTGATTGATTAGATAGATCCTACCGGCTAACTCTGGTGATTGCCGATTCTGAAATAGCGTGACTCATCTGGATAAATATCCCCTTGGAACAAAACGACTATCAGAAGTCGGGAGAACAGTTATTGTTATTTCACCACAATGGGCTTATAAAGTGCAAGAAAATATATCTGGGTATTAGGTACGTCCCGCTAAAATTTTACTTATTAAAATGTTCGTTCGTCTCTGTGCCCCGTCCTGTTCACAACTGAAACTTGGAGACGCGTGAGCCAACAGAAGACAACTTTACTTCCACTCAGTAAAAAAATCGAGATACGGCCCAAGATATGGCCAAGTAAAAAATGCTGGTCGCCGTGTAACAAGTTGCCTAAAGGATATAGGAATATTATGAATATATATATATATACACGGAAGGGAACGAGACATCTCTCATCTTCTTCGTCATACTTGATTAAGTTAAAAGGCGCACGTTATGACTAGCCTATCCTGTCTGGTAAGTTATTATTTAAACTTTAACAAAAATCGGACTTATACAAACATCGCTTGTCATTACTAGCTTTTTGTTTCGCCACATGATATTACACTAGTGACTTATATAATTACACTTAATGAATTAGAAGTGAATTGTATTCCGTCAATTATCAGTCGCCTTTTGTATTTATTAGTCAACTAAACCATCTCTTTCTGGGTGATAGCGGGTGATTAAATCTACGAGGGGCGTTCAGAAAGTAATGCACCACATCGTTTTTCTCAGGAGCTGTTTATTCAAAAAGCATGAAATTTATACACATTATACATGGATATGTCTTGTAAGCATAGGTATTATTTAACATAATCCCCATTAACTTGGACGGCTTTATGCCAGCGCGAAACAAGTGCATGTATTCCTAGCCCGTACCAGATTTTGTCTTGATCGTGTAGCCATTTCTTCGCTGCATGAATCACTCCTTCATCATCTTCAAACCTTGTCCCACGGAGTGCATCTTTAAGTGGACCAAATAAATGAAAATCAGAGGGTGCCAAATCGGGACTATAGGGTGGATGGGGTAGTACAGTCCAACCCAATTTAATGATTGCTTCCCGTGTTGCCGGACTTGAGTGAGGGCGCGTATTGTCGTGAAGGAGAAGCAGGTCTGCTGGATTCTTGTGCGGCCGAACTCTGCGAAAACGTTGATTGAGTTTTTTCAATGTCTTAATATAAGCTTGCAAATTGATTGTTTCTCCTCTTGGCATAACGTCCACAAGAATCACACCTTCAATGTCCCAAAAGACAGTGATCATGACCTTTCCAGCTGAAGGAATTGTCTTGAATTTCTTTCTTCTTGGTGATTGCGGATGATGCCACTCCATTGACTGTCTTTTTGTCTCGGGTTCAAAATGATGTGCCCAGGTTTCGTCACCTGTAACGATCTTAGCCAAAACGTTCTCTCCATCAGCATTGAAACGCTCCAACAATTCAGAAGAAATTGCTTTCCTTTGCAATCGGTGATCATTTGTGAGACTTCGAGGAACCCATCTTGCGCAAACCTTAGAAAATCCGAGAGTTTTTATAACTGCATTTGCACTACCAATGCTGACTGACAGCTGTAAGGCCAATTGTTGAGTAGTGATTCGCCTATCAGTAAGAATAATACCGTCAGCGCATTTCAACATTTCTGCGTTGGTGGCTGTGGCAGGAAGTCCACAGCGCGGCCGATCAAGGAGCTCCGTATCTCCACTTCCTGATTCTTTGATTCTCTGAACCCAGCGACTGACTGTACTCCTGTCGACCGCAAAACGTCCATACACATCATATAGACGCTTGTGAATATTCACAACAGTTTCCTTCTCTGTAACGAGAAATTCTATCACAATTCGCTGTTTATAACGCAAGTTGCTAACACGCTCCATTTCAACGGTTTAGGGCAGCCGTATTATTTGGCCGGTTGCGGTGCAATTTGGTGCACACAATTGGCACATGCCATATTTGAAGTGTGCAAAATTTCATGCTTCTTTCTTCATTATTAGCTGATAAAAACGATGTGGTGCATTACTTTCTGAACGCCCCTCGTACGTTACAACTGAAACATCTGTAATAAAAATAGCTATGCGTTATTTAATTTGCCTAGAAAATCCCAGGGAATTATAATGGTAAATTTAACACCCCAAATCACGTAAATGCTAATTTTTATTACCACAATCAGAAATGAAACAATATCCACGAAATGCTAATAACACACTTTCACAATGGCTCTAGAATAACGAGCTAAATTATCCACAACAATCTGAGCGACAACTGATAATGGGTAGAGGGAGACGCGGTTTATATAAGATCAACGCATTTTGATCTCAGAAGGCTGTTACTTTTTGCACTTCTCGTGCATAGCAGCGATTCAGGAAACTCGTTCCCCCGATCAAGGGTTTCCCGTTCACTTCTATCGGCTGCTGCTAACGACAACAAAGATTAGTCTATGTAGCGTGCACCGGTCTGCAAATTTTCCTGTTTCTCGAGATCAAAGAGATACCTTTCCCTGAATGTATGGACATCACAGGTTTTGCTCCCCTCGTAGAGAAACTTCAAAAGCTGTTACCTTCCACGTGTTTTACACGTGCAATCTGCCAGTGATCATAATATTGACAAATCAGGTCGCGTGTGAAACTCAGGTAAACAAACATGATTCGCTCCCCTGAATGAACGACAGTTTGCGGAGTTTGTAAACAACCTCGCAAGCTGTTTGGCATGGTCAAGTAGACAAAAAGAGGCGTCGATTAAAATGTGAGTCAGTCAGAAATTGCGTGGTTTGGCTTTAGCAAATGGTAGGCATTAAATGGGAAAGCAAAGGCTGTGAGATTACTGTATCACTATTTACATTTCAACGTCACGGGGGTTATGCAATTATTCTGTCTGGGCAAGCTCCTAGTTGGAGTAATCCAACGAATGTCCTCTTATAATGAATGACTTTCTCTATCGCTCTCTCTCTCTCTCTCTCTCTCTCTCTCTATATATATATATATATATATATATATATATATATATATATATATATATATATATATATACTGAAGCACATTAAAAACGCACCACTATTATATATACTGATGCCGAGAAGCTGACAAAAAAAAGTGTGGGAATGGATTTTCCCCGTGTTTGCCATGAGGTAGAGAGCGAATGGCTGCTGGAATGGAAAGTGCAAGATTCAACCCACGGGTGTGTGTACAGACTACATGAAAACGATGAAAGTTACACGTGCAACACGATTCCCAACAGCTATGACCCTGAAAATGTGTACGCGTTGAGGCAGTATACTCGGTATAAAAAGGCCGTTGAGACAAAACACCCAGTACATGTGCTTGAAATGCCACGACTATCTGAAAACGACCGCCAACGAGCCATAGGTATGTTGGAGACCGGAATGAGCTCGCGGGCCATTGCCAGAAGAATGAATTGCCACCACAGCACTATTGTACGTCTCAATGAACGTTACGGAACCACTGGCAGTGCCCGGGATAGACTTCGGAGTGGCCAACCACGAGTTACTACCCCTGCGCAAGATCGTCATATTGTGCTGAGTCACCTAAGGAATCGTACTCTCCCGGCAAGTCAAACAGCAAGAGCAATAGTGGGTAGACATGGGCAAGTCTCTCGAATGACAGTCATACGACGACTCAGAGATACAGGCCTTACTGCAAGACGACCTTATGTTGGGCCAAACTTGACTCACAGACATCGTCAGCAGCGCCTGCAATGGGCAGAGCAACATATCAGATGGACTAGACTACAGTGGAATGCTGTCCTATTCACAGACAAGAACAGATTCAACATATCCTTTGCAGATGGACGTATGCGGATTTAGCGACGGTGTGAAGAGCGCTTTGCAGATTGCTGTGTCAACCGATTTCGAGGTGGCAGTATTCACATTTGGGGAGGATTCAGTTTTCACTATCGCTTGCCGGCAAGTCTTTAAAGGGAGATTATCAGATCTTTCAATCCTTTAGCATGGTAGCTCTTCAGCGCTGTTATTACTGAGAGGGCATCTGTAAAGATTACTAATTTTCTGCCTGTGCATTGCATTCAATAAAAATTTCCGCTGCCTGTTTCAGGGCTTCTACATCAGCACTGAAGTTATGCCAGTATTTGCCAGTGGCAATTATAATTATCAGAGAGTGGATTTTATTCTTTAATTTTATGAGGAAGCCAGCACCCTCTTTTTCAACTGTATGTTTGGCTGAACCATCAGTATATGTGTTTGTGTGTGTGTGTGTGTCTAGAACCATCAGTATATGTGTTTGTGTGTGTGTGTGTGTCTAGAACCATCAGTATATGTGTTTGTGTGTGTGTGTGTGTGTGTCTAGAACCATCAGTATATGTGTGTGTGTGTCTAGAACCATCAGCACGTGTGTGTGTGTGTGTGTGTGTCTAGAACCATCAGTATATGTGTGTGTGTGTGTGTGTGTGTGTCTAGAACCATCAGTGTATGTGTGTGTGTGTGTGTGTCTAGAACCATCAGTATATGTGTTTGTGTGTGTGTGTGTGTGTCTAGAACCATCAGTATATGTGTGTGTGTGTGTGTGTGTGTGTGTCTAGAACCATCAGTATATGTGTTTGTGTGTGTGTGTATAGAACCATCAGTATATGTGTTTGTGTGTGTGTGTGTGTCTAGAACCATCAGTATATGTGTGTGTGTGTCTAGAACCATCAGTATATGTGTGTGTGTGTGTGTGTCTAGAACCATCAGTATATGTGTTTGTGTGTGTGTGTGTCTAGAACCATCAGTATATGTGTGTGTGTGTGTCTAGAACCATCAGTATATGTGTTTGTGTGTGTGTGTGTGTGTCTAGAACCATCAGTATATGTGTTTGTGTGTGTGTGTGTGTGTGTCTAGAACCATCAGTATATGTGTGTGTGTCTAGAACCATCAGTATATGTGTGTGTGTGTGTGTGTGTGTGTGTGTGTGTGTGTGTGTGTGTGTGTGTGTGTGTGTGTGTGTGTGTGTGTGTGTGTGTGTGTGTGTGTGTGTGTGTGTGTGTGTGTGTGTGTGTGTGTGTGTGTGTCTAGAACCATCAGTGTATGCACGTGTCCAAAGCTTTGCTGGGAATTTTTGGTCAATATACTTGTTTGCTATACACTTTATTTGTGTTTCTGTCTGTGTTCCCTTACTTTCAATGCCGGGAATATCAGATTTTAGCCCAGGAAAGCATCTTATTTTCCACAGTGGGATAGTTGTGCTTGTTGGTATTTTCTTTGCAACTGAGCTTGCTAGCATGGTATTTTTGCTAATTTTTTCTTTTGATTGGGCCATAAAGTTAGTTCGCTTGAGCCTGCCTCTTCCTAGCAGATTCATTCTTTCGAACATGGGGTGTCCTTCGAGTTTTTTAAATTTTTCAGCTTGTTGTAGTACTCTGCTGTCACGTCTGTCCTCCGTTGACTTTAGCCCTGTAATGTTTTCCATATGGTTGATTTTTGTTGACTTTAGGACCCCTGTTATAATATGTGCTGCTTGGTTTTGGAGTCTGTTTACTCTGTCAAAATTTGACTTTGCTGCCGTCGACCAAGCTGTGATGCCGTATTCCATAGCAGGTCTGACTCTGCCTGTGTACAGCGCTTTGAGGATATTCTCATCAGCACCCCATGTGGTACCAGCTAACTTTTTCATGATGGCCATGCGAAGTTTTGCCCTTAGGTGTAATTTAGTTATCAGTGATTTCCACGTCATTTGGCGGTCTAGTGTGATTCCTAAGTATGTTGGTGTTTCATCTTCTCGTACTGCCTTCCCATTTAGTTGTAGCTTTGCTTGCTGTGGTTTGCTTGACAAGGTAAAAGTAGTGTGTGTTGTTTTTTGTTCATTGATTTTGAGCAACCACTTTCTGGACCAACTTTCAAGGGCTAGCAGTGAATCCTGCATGCGCACTCTTGTTATGGTTATGTATTCTTCTGAAGTCCACATTGCCAGTTCATCAGCATAGAGGGAGTTGTGGACATTCTTGTGGATGTTTTCTGTTATATATATTGTAGTATTTTTGCTTAATTGTCCGTGCACCTGCACTCTAGCTGTTCTGTTTGTTAGATAGTTAGATAGTGACTGACCCAGTTATACATTCTTCCACAGACTCCATATTTAAGCATTAAAAAACTGTTTGACTTTAATTAATCACTATAGTGTACTCTCTAAAACTAAAGACACACAGAAAACATGTATTTCTTAAAAAACGCTCTTGACACGACTCTCTATAACGGACAATAGTTTAAAAGTTATAACTCTAAATGGGAGAGGTCTAAGAACAATGACAACATTAGTACACACATATAAAACTGACGTCATTTTGTCTACAGAAGGTAGTCCCATAGAAGATACTGACGTAGAACAGTAAAGTGTTGGAGACTTACTATACTAGATCCAGCATCGAGAGGTCAGGTGACCAGTTCCTTCCTCACTGCCTTTTTCCTACTCTGGCTCAAGAGCAGCGTCTACCCATTTACAGCAGAGTATACTGGATAATGATCCAACTAGTTTCTAATACAGCACCTTTGCCGCGAGAAGCCAATATGATACTATTTGTACAGACAACTTGTATTAATGATGAAATACCAGGTAACCCCCAGGAAGAAGACAAAGATACCTAATAACATATCTCTCCTCTCTAGATGTCATACAACCCTCCTTATTTTACATTAGTGACTCTATCCATATCTATTTTCACACTACTCATTCATACTGTCTATAAACTCAGACACAATCTACTTTCATACTCGTGACAACCTGCTAACATCTGTGACGGTATGGCCTTTCCTGCTTTGCAGTAGTGGTCCAACAGTAGTAAAAACTCAAGAGTTTCTATTATAGGCTTCAATGGAGTCTATCTTTACACAAGATAACCCTTGGCAGAAATTTAGATAGAAGAGCAGTAAAGCTTATATCACAGGGGAGTCTTCAAAAGATATTGAGAAAAGCGAACACAATGCTGGCTGTTGCTGAGCACGTTAATTCTGTAATCTGCAAAACATATTATGAAGAATTTAAGCAATGGTTTATTCTAGCTCGCTAAGCCCCCACCCCAGATTTAATGTATATATAGTTCTGTTTAGAGTGTGTGTTTAGTAACTTTGACTGAGGCAAACATGAAGTACATTTAAAAGGATTGAATCGAAGTGTTAAATTTGTAACATTACAAGTAACACAATTTAATAGTCACTTAAGTTTTAACAGTTGGAAAATAATTTGAATAGTTATGAAAAGGATTTCATCAATTAAATGGGATTTAACTGAATAAAGGAGGTCACCTTTGGCAGCGCATATTATCACTTAGCTGCCAATGGTAGTTTTTTCTCCCGCTGGGTTAGTTCCTTTCAGTCTGCTCTCGCTCGTCTCTGGTCAAAGCTCAGGCGACGCACGTTCCCAGAACGTCAAGGAGTAAAGGCCAAGTTGGTTCTGCGTCTGTAGATAAGACCCTCTTATGATGGCGTCTCATACAACGTCAGTCCACTTCTACCTTCACTTGGTTCAAGAGATTGTACTTTCTGCTGGTACCACCAATAACTGGTAATAGAAATAGAAATGAAACGCTCTTCTGAGTATGGCGTTTCCAGACACAGTTATTCTACCATCCCACGTCAGAAAACTACCCTCGATTAGAATTAAATGTAATCCCTCGGGATAAAACTTCCTTTACATTTAAACTGAATAGCTGTAGCTTTACATTACATTTAAACGAAAAGGTTAAACCTTCAAATCTAATATGTTTTACATTTACATCTCTGTTGTTTGAAAAAATGTTCACAATATATATTCATTTATGTTTCCTTCATATTTACACTTGTTGAAAAGTTAGAAACTTCTATTACTTAGAATGAATATTTTCACATGGACATCTACACTGGTTTAAAGCTTGAAATCTTACATTAATTTTAAAGTGAACATATTTATAGGGACATTTACACTGCTTTGAAAATGTACATCATTTATTTTTATCTTTCCCTCCCTGCTCCATAGGGAACCTTGAACTACTTTATGCTTTTAGTTCTTTTTACGAAACTATCAGTAAAACAATCATCAGCCGTTGTAGTGGTGGTTCATGAATCATCATTCTAGATACTGAGGTTGCCAGCCTCAAATGACTTTGACATCCAATAGCGAGTTTCACTTATTACTTCACATGGTAATATATATATGTGCGTGTGTGCGTTAGTCCATATGTTAGTAATAAAACATATAGTGAAAATTGAACTACTTACGCTAATCTTGGCTACCGACTTTTTGCTGATATGAATAAGTTAAGGCACTGGGTTAGGCCTCTTACACGTGTCTGGGATGTCTTTAATTTTACAATAGATTCCCCTCTGACTCCGTGTTTCTTTAATTTCCTAGTCCCGGGAACCTTATTAAAATTTGAAAGAGATTTTTGGTGCTTTTTTAAGTCTTGTCAGGTTCTCCAATAAAATGTCCAGTTAACAGAAAGGAATTATGAAGCTAGTCTTCACTCTGGCGAGGTCTAATGTTGTCTTGGCGAGCGGGAAATTCATTGTGAAATAAAACTGTGAAATGGTCAGCCTATATTCTTCTTCAATGTTGTTATGAATCTAATCAGACAGATCCACTCATTTCGAATCATGCAGATAGGGTGTGATATTTCAAAATAGTCCCACGTGAAATAATATGCGTGCCTGCAAAAGTCACGCACTACCGTTGTTATGGCGTATTTCTAGGCCATATTTCTATGTCGTTAGAGGGTTCAAAATCGGCCTGATAGTCATGTGATCATTAGAGTCATGTGATTAGCGGACGTAACGGAATGCGCAAGTCTGGCGCGATTTTAGTCAGTGGAGATTTGACTGTCATCCATGGCGGAGGTAGTTTTCTAGCATGGCAGCTTCGGCTGACTGTGATATCTAAGAGTGACGCTGTGCTCGCCATTTGAGCCTTATTCCTAACGGTAGCTATTTCTGCTATTAGGGATTCCAGGGAAGTGGTTATTTACTTAGCGTTGAGTTTGGTATATGCTAAGTTGCTGTCGTGCATTTTCATAGTCAGTGTTACTATGTAGGTTTTTCCCGCGTAATGGCGCGATATTCATTTTAGAAATGTGGTAGCCAGATTACCCGTTCTGTAGATTAATATTAGTACATGCATTCCCTGTTGTGGCACGTATATAGTCGTGGTTTTGTATTATCAACAGGCCATGTGTGGTCATGTGTTTAATAGAATAAACCGGATATATGGTGTTTCATGAGCGTTATTCATATGTCACCCACTTTTCTTGTGTCATGCCTCTGGCAATACGAGCCTATGTGCAGTTCTTGATATACGTTATTTAAGACAACAGTGGTATAGCCTTAGCAGTAAAAAGATAAGGTAGCTAGCACCTTATTTCTCCCTCCACTTAGATAGTATATATATATATATAGGCATGTGTTATAACCATATATGGACATCTGATGCCTTGCGTAAACTCTCACAAACACATTTGTAGACTGATATTGTCTAAAATGTAATAAAACCATGATCACGCTTAACCCAGTGACCGGAAACGATTATATCACACTTGTCTGCCCACTTGTGTCACACAGACAGTAATCTGGTTATCTGTCGTATGAGTACGCAAACGTCGTGTCTTATCGGTGATTAAGCCGATGCGCTGGCCGATGTATGTGTTAATCTGCCGTGCTTATAACCAACAAATCTGGGTAGCACCAAGCAAATGTGATGTATCATGTCAGCCGATCCTTGCAAATGTGATATTTATCACCTACAGGGTGCTTTGATAAAATCAAATATCTGCTACTTAGCAGAAAAATAACGAGGAAAGAAAAGTGCGATAATTGACAGCACATACTGAAAATCAGTACCACAAATGTACCGATAATGCCGGAGAGAACCAAATATCGCTAAGAGGTCGTCCATTTCGTCACAGCATCAAAGAGCGTAAAACGTCCATAAAAATACTGAAAGCAAAAGCCTTATGACCCTCTTCAAGTGAGAGTGGTAGAAGGATTCAGTACAAAATAACTTCATCTATCTGAGGGATTACTGCATCTTAAACTAGTTACACTCAATTACGTCCATTTTGTGCATCACGCCTGTGTATTGCTTCGCCCAATACGGAGTAAGTTGTAATATGTGGACTTTTCTTTGCGTTTATAATTTGCTTGTAGGTGTACAGTGACATATGAGGCTGGCAACATCATCACTGTAATTAACTTGACACACATGAACCATCACTGTAATTAACTTGACACACATGAACCATCACTGTAATTAACTTGACTGTAATTAACTTGACACACATGAACCATCACTGTAATTAACTTGACACACATGAACCACCACTGCAAGAGCTGGTGACTGTTTAGTGCGGGCTTGCTCACAAGAAACCAACACCAGGGGTAGCACCAGGATCCATAGATAGCAGGGAATAAATAATGACGTCATGGTGTTCATATGTATTATACAGGGTGTACATAAAAGATTGTACCCTTTTCAAAAAAAATTATTCTCGGCCCCATGACGTGGTACGAGGATGCTTTTTATCACAAAAGTAAGATAATTTCTGAAAGTTTTTAAGCATCCCTTACAAAGACTTTAAAAAGTGTGCATGTGCACAGCGGTTATTTCAAGTGAAACTTTCGCAGTTGAGTTGCAACTGGTAATTGTTACGTCTCTCAACACACTGGTCAAGTAGATGAAAAAAAAAGAAATAGGTACATCTTTCTGAGTGTTTGTAAGGTATACTTACAAACTTGCAGAGATGATCTTACTTTTGTGATAGAAAGCATCTTTGTACCACATCATGGGGCCATGAATAAAGTTTTTGAAAAGGGTACAATCTTTTATGGACACCCTGTACAAGCACTCGTTGTACAAACAGCTGGCCTGAAAGTCGACGCTGGTTAATCTGTTAGAAAGGACAATCAAAGGCATAAAGTCTTTATCTTCCGGAGTCTTATAATCACCACCGTGTTATTCCTGCTCTTCGGTGTAGAAAAATAGAACGCAAGCACAAAGGGTGGATAACAACGGAAACCATCAATGAGATACAAGACAGGGAACAAACAAAACAAGAAAGCAGATTTAAACAGGAACAAAACCAGAAGTTCCAAAGCCCAAGGTTTACATAGTGTTTATAGATGAGAACCAAGGTTTACATAGTGTTTATAGATGAGAACCAAGGTTTACATAGTTGATTATAGATGAGAACCAAGGTTTACATAGCGTTTATAGATGAGAACCAAGGTTTACATAGCGTTTATAGATGAGAACCAAGGTTTACATAGTGTTTATAGATGAGAACCAAGGTTTACATAGTGTTTATAGATGAGAACCAAGGTTTACATAGTGTTTATAGATGAGAACCAAGGTTTACATAGTGTTTATAGATGAGAACCAAGGTTTACATAGTGTTTATAGATGAGAACCAAGGTTTACATAGTTGTTTATAGATGAGAACCAAGGTTTACATATATGAGAAGTTTATAGATGAGAACCAAGGTTTACATAGTGTTTATAGATGAGAACCAAGGTTTACATGGTGTTTATAGATGAGAGATGAGAACCAAGGTTTACATAGTGTTTATAGATGAGAACCAAGGTTTACATAGTGTTTATAGATGAGAACCAAGGTTTACATAGTGTTTATAGATGAGAACCAAGGTTTACATAGTGTTTATAGATGAGAACCAAGGTTTACATAGTGTTTATAGATGAGAACCAAGGTTTACATAGTGTTTATAGATGAGAACCAAGGTTTACATAGTGTTTATAGATGAGAACCAAGGTTTACATAGTGTTTATAGATGAGAACCAAGGTTTACATAGTGTTTATAGATGAGAACCAAGGTTTACATAGTGTTTATAGATGAGAACCAAGGTTTACATAGTGTTTATAGATGAGAACCAAGGTTTACATAGTGTTTATAGATGAGAACCAAGGTTTACATAGTTGTTTATAGATGAGAACCAAGGTTTACATAGTGTTTATAGATGAGAACCAAGGTTTACATAGTGTTTATAGATGAGAACCAAGGTTTACATAGTGTTTATAGATGAGAACCAAGGTTTACATAGTGTTTATAGATGAGAACCAAGGTTTACATAGTGTTTATAGATGAGAACCAAGGTTTACATAGTGTTTATAGATGAGAACCAAGGTTTACATAGTGTTTATAGATGAGAACCAAGGTTTACATAGTGTTTATAGATGAGAACCAAGGTTTACATAGTGTTTTATAGATGAGAACCAAGGTTTACATAGTGTTTATAGATGAGAACCAAGGTTTACATAGTGTTTATAGATGAGAACCAAGGTTTACATAGTGTTTATAGATGAGAACCAAGGTTTACATAGTGTTTATAGATGAGAACCAAGGTTTACATAGTGTTTATAGATGAGAACCAAGGTTTACATAGTGTTTATAGATGAGAACCAAGGTTTACATAGTGTTTATAGATGAGAACCAAGGTTTACATAGTGTTTATAGATGAGAACCAAGGTTTACGAAGTGTTTTTACATAGTGTTTATAGATGAGAACTATAGATGAGAACCAAGGTTTACATAGTGTTTATAGATGAGAACCAAGGTTTACATAGTGTTTATAGATGAGAACCAAGGTTTACATAGTGTTTATAGATGAGAACCAAGGTTTACATAGTGTTTATAGATGAGAACCAAGGTTTACATAGTGTTTATAGATGAGAACCAAGGTTTACATAGTGTTTATAGATGAGAACCAAGGTTTACATAGTGTTTATAGATGAGAACCAAGGTTTACATAGTGTTTATAGATGAGAACCAAGGTTTACATAGTGTTTATAGATGAGAACCAAGGTTTACATAGTGTTTATAGATGAGAACCAAGGTTTACATAGTGTTTATAGATGAGAACCAAGGTTTACATAGTGTTTATAGATGAGAACCAAGGTTTACATAGTGTTTATAGATGAGAACCAAGGTTTACATAGTGTTTATAGATGAGAACCAAGGTTTACATAGTGTTTATAGATGAGAACCAAGGTTTACATAGTGTTTATAGATGAGAACCAAGGTTTACATAGTGTTTATAGATGAGAAACCAAGGTTTACATAGTGTTTATAGATGAGAACCAAGGTTTACATAGTGTTTATAGATGAGAACCAAGGTTTACATAGTGTTTATAGATGAGAACCAAGGTTTACATAGTGTTTATAGATGAGAACCAAGGTTTACATAGTGTTTATAGATGAGAACCAAGGTTTACATAGTGTTTATAGATGAGAACCAAGGTTTACATAGTGTTTATAGATGAGAACCAAGGTTTACATAGTGTTTATAGATGAGAACCAAGGTTTACATAGTGTTTATAGATGAGAACCAAGGTTTACATAGTGTTTATAGATGAGAACCAAGGTTTACATAGTGTTTATAGATGAGAACCAAGGTTTACATAGTGTTTATAGATGAGAACCAAGGTCGTAGTGTTTATAGATGAGAACCAAGGTTTAGTAGTTTTATAGATGAGAACCAAGGTTTACGTAGTGTTTATAGATGAGAACCAAGGTTTACATAGTGTTTATAGATGAGAACCAAGGTTTACATAGTGTTTATAGATGAGAACCAAGGTTTACATAGTGTTTTTATAGATGAGAACCAAGGTTTACATAGTGTTTATAGTATAGATGAGAACCAAGGTTTACATAGTGTTTATAGATGAGAACCAAGGTTTACATAGTGTTTATAGATGAGAACCAAGGTTTACATAGTGTTTATAGTATAGATGAGAACCAAGGTTTACATAGTGTTTATAGATGAGAACCAAGGTTTACATAGTGTTTATAGATGAGAACCAAGGTTTACATAGTGTTTATAGTATAGATGAGAACCAAGGTTTACATAGTGTTTATAGATGAGAACCAAGGTTTACATAGTGTTTATAGATGAAAACCAAGGTTTACATAGTGTTTATAGATGAGAACCAAGGTTTACATAGTGTTTATAGATGAGAACCAAGGTTTACATAGTGTTTATAGATGAGAACCAAGGTTTACATAGTGTTTATAGATGAGAACCAAGGTTTATATGTATAGATGAGAACCAAGGTTTACATAGTGTTTATAGATGAGAACCAAGGTTTACATAGTGTTTATAGATGAGAACCAAGGTTTACATAGTGTTTATAGATGAGAACCAAGGTTTACATAGTGTTTATAGATGAGAACCAAGGTTTACATAGTGTTTATAGATGAGAACCAAGGTTTACATAGTGTTTATAGATGAGAACCAAGGTTTACATAGTGTTTATAGATGAGAACCAAGGTTTACATAGTGGTTTATAGATGAGAACCAAGGTTTACATAGTGTTTATAGATGAGAACCAAGGTTTACATAGTGTTTATAGATGAGAACCAAGGTTTACATAGTGTTTATAGATGAGAACCAAGGTTTACATAGTGTTTATAGATGAGAACCAAGGTTTACATAGTGTTTATAGATGAGAACCAAGGTTTACATAGTGTTTATAGATGAGAACCAAGGTTTACATAGTGTTTATAGATGAGAACCAAGGTTTACATAGTGTTTATAGATGAGAACCAAGGTTTACATAGTGTTTATAGATGAGAACCAACGTAGTGTTTTTAGATGACAAAAGGTGTTTATAGATGAGAACCAAGGTTTACAAAGTGTTTATAGATGAGAACCAAGGTTTACATAGTGTTACATAGTGTTTATAGATGAGAACCAAGGTTTACATAGTGTTTATAGATGAGAACCAAGGTTTACATAGTGTTTATAGATGAGAACCAAGGTTTACATAGTGTTTATAGATGAGAACCAAGGTTTACATAGTGTTTATAGATGAGAACCAAGGTTTACATAGTGTTTATAGATGAGAACCAAGGTTTACATAGTGTTTATAGATGAGAACCAAGGTTTACATAGTGTTTATAGATGAGAACCAAGGTTTACATAGTGTTTATAGATGAGAACCAAGGTTTACAAAGTGTTTATAGATGAGAACCAAGGTTTACATAGTGTTTATAGATGAGAACCAAGGTTTACATAGTGTTTATAGATGAGAACCAAGGTTTACATAGTGTTTATAGATGAGAACCAAGGTTTACATAGTGTTTATAGATGAGAACCAATGTTTACATAGTGTTTATAGATGAGAACCAAGGTTTACATAGTGTTTATAGATGAGAACCAAGGTTTACATAGTGTTTATAGATGAGAACCAAGGTTTACAAAGTGTTTATAGATGAGATCCAAGGTTTACATAGTGTTTATAGATGAGAACCAAGGTTTACATAGTGTTTATAGATGAGAACCAAGGTTTACATAGTTTTTATAGATGAGAACAAAGGTTTACATAGTGTTTATAGATGAGAACCAAGGTTTAAATAGTGTTTATAAATGAGAACCAAGGTTTACATAGTGTTTATAGATGAGAACCAAGAGCTAAGATAAAACATCAACAAAAAGACAAGAGGAAATATACTGAGGAGTGTTTACAGGAGGCCTAGGAAGCCGCATTAAAAAGAAATATCACAGTTATATAGTACAGTATGTTCTAGAGTTTCATGAGGAGCTCTCGATCAGCGCTGACAGACAGTTTGATGTGCACATCTACCACGTTAAGAGGACTGGTTTTAGTTACTACCATTAATTTTTTTTTTTTTTAATTAATGTGTTTGCTATTTTTCTTTGTAGCACTCCCTTTCAACCATCTACCATGTACATGGAGTTGTTGGTTATATCAGGACGTGTTTCCTTTGTTGTAATATGTTTTTGTTTGTATTTATTTTATACTATATTATCTCTAGTAGGTATTTTCCTTTTGTTGTTATAGTTCATAATAGTTTTTTTTTTAAAATCTATAATATGCAATTGTCTAATCTGGTATGTTTTTAATTTTCACTGGATGTTTTATTTGGTTAATCTGTATATATCTGGGGTGAATCTTTCTCCAGTTTGGACTGCTGGCTCGGATCCTTATTTATTTTTTATATGTTAGCTTTTGTTTTGGTAATATAGTGTTTTATTAACTTTTGCATTTCTGAAGGGGTCTTTGTGCCTGTGAGATTTTCTACACTCATTTCTACCTTGTGTTTACTACAGTATGTCTTAATGTTTTGCCTCTGTTGGTCATATTTCTTGCAGTCCACCAGAAAGTGTCTAATTGTGTTTGGTTCTTGACACTCTTCACATGTGGGGTCCTCAATCATGAAATATCCAGTACCAAGCTTGAGCCTTAGCAATTTTTTTATTAATTGGTATTTTTAGTTCATCTTTTATTTGACATTTTTTGCTTGGTTTTTTTAGGATTTTATATGCGTGTCTTGCTTTTTTACTTTGGTCCCATGCTGTTATCCACTCTTTAGTTATTGCTTGAGCAATTAAACTCTTTATTTCGAACTTCCCTAGGCCTACTTCAATTTTGTTATGGCTAGTTCTCCCGCCTTTGGGTTCTTTGTCTGCAAGCTCATTTCCTGTTATCCCCACATGTGATAGTATCCATGTTAGTGTTGCCCTGCATCCTGTAGTATGTAGATATGTATTAACCAGTAGTATTTCCTCTATAATATCTGGCCTACTACAACCATTTCTGTTTCTGATAGCTAATACTGCTAAAAGGGAATCTGTGAGAATGGTTACTCTTTTGGGTGGGTTTTCTGCAGCTATTTCTAAAGCTTTCAGGATTGCCACTAATTCTGCTGTAAAGATGAATGTATTACCTGTTACTTTGTATCTTTTGTAAATTTTTAATTTTGGTATTGCTATTCCTGCTCCTAATTGTCCTTCTTCATCTTTTGACCCATCAGTATATATAGTTAGGCTATTATTTATATACGGTTTTATGTACTCTAGTGCTTTACTTTTTGCTGAGATTATGTCGTTAGATTTGCTTATGATCTTTGATAAGTGAGAGTCAGTTTCTGGCACTCTCAGTTCCCATGGTGGGATCTTTGCTTTGTACTGAGCACTACTGTTTATCGTATTAAACAGGTCTGGGTATTGATCCATTTCATCCATTGTTTTCCACCCTGACGGGTATCTATTATGGTTTAATGGAATGTGGCCTATGTACTGGTTACCCCTATCAAAGGTTTTGTGTGCTGGGTGAATTGGATCTTTTGCCACTTTTACCCAGTAGCTGAATCTCAGTTCTTTTCTCCTTAGCTCCATGGGTATAATGCCTAGCGCTACTTCTAGTGCCTCTGCTGATGTTCCTTTTGAGGCACCTGCTATTATTGACATTGCCTGGTTTTGGACTGTGTCTATTTTTTTCTTGTTGCTCGGGGCGGCTGATGCATAGACAACACTGGCATAGTCAAGTTTGCCCCTAATAAATGATTTATAGAAGGTTATCGTTGTCTTATTGCAGGCTCCCCACTCCCTTTCATAAATCTTAGCATGTTAATAAGTCCCCTACTGCTTTGCACTAATAGGTTTATGTGTTTGTTCCAGTTTAGTTGCTGGTCTAGTACCATACCAAGAAATCTAGTTGATTTTGCTGTGCATACTTTTTGCTCATTAATGCTTATGTCAATTACATTGTTTTTAATTACATGCCCTCTACTGAAAATCATTCCTATGGTTTTTTTTAACGTTTAGATTAAATCCCCACTTGTTCATCCAGTCAGATACTTTATCCATTTGCTTTTGTACTGTTTTATAGAGGAATGGGAGATTTCTTCCCGTTCTCCATATCGCAGCGTCATCTGCAAACTGGGATAAGTTGTTTTTTAAATCTTTAAACTCGTCGCCTAGGTCGTTGACCATAATCGTAAAAATAGATGGTGATATTACTGATCCCTGGGGAATTCAATTCTGTTGCTCATACTCCTCAGATCTATCATTGTTTATTTGTACCGTGAAGTATCTATCCTGCAGGAAGTTTTCTAGATAATTGTAGGTTCTGCCTACTATACCTAATTTCCTGATTTTATGTAGTGCACCGTCCCTCCAACACTCATCATATGCTCTTGCTACATCAAGGAATATTGCTACTGTCTTTTCATTCCTTTTGAAGCCTGTTTTAACATCATGTTCCAGTCTCAACAGTTGCTCTATTGTACTATGTTGGCTTCTAAAGCCTGCCTGGGTTGGACTGTACAAATTATGCTTTTCTAGATGAAATTTTAGTCTGCTGTTGACTATTGTTTCGAGAATTTTTCCTAGATGCGATGTTAACGATATTGGCCTGTATGAGCTGACATCATGTGTTTCCTTATCTGGTTTTCTCCAAACTGTAGTTGCTTGTGACCTTTGGTTTAGTGTTTGACAAAATGTTCTCCAACTCTTTTCTTTAGCTCTGAATATTATTTTATTTGTTTCATTTCTTACTTTTTTATAGTTTGTGTAATTCTCTTCAGTTTTGGCTTTTCTATACTTTTTCAGGGCCCTCTCCCTCAATTTCAGTTGTTCTGAACATCTGTCTGTCCACCATGGTACTGGATTTTTATCTTTGTTTCTTTTCCTATTTTTGCCTTTTTGTGTTGGTTTTAAGTGTTCAGGCATATTCCTGTTTGGTATATATTTTATTGCTATTTTTAAAATCTCATTTGTTAGTTTTTCTGCAAATATATCTATACTGTTAGATTCAATTTGTTCTATGCTTAGTTTGCTTAGCTCCAACTGGAAGGACTCCCAGTTTGCCTTCTTTAGGTTGAATGTAGGTTTCGAGCTTCTTACACTAGTTCAATATTTGTCGTTTAGGTTTATTTCTATGGGTAAGTGGTCTGAACTGGAGTCATTTAGTACTTCCCATTTAGCAGAGGCTAGGTTTGGTGTTATAATACTTATGTCTATTGCTGTATATCCTCCACTGTTGCATGGGTTAACCCGTGTCACTGAGCCATCATTTAGTATGATTAGCTCAGCAATTTCAATGTAGTCCAACAGTCTTTTTCCTGCTGGATCATTACTGTTGTTACCCCATGCCTCATGGTGTGCATTAAAGTCACCTACCAATAATGTTCTATGGCCTATTTGTGTGTTAATAGTGACAATGTCCCTATCGGTTATATTACCCTTGGGGCTATAGATGTTTATTATTTTTAAGTTATCTGGCTCACTGTCTAATGTTATACTTATTCCTTCAATATTTTCTGTGTTGAATTGTTCCCAATGTAATATTTTGTAGTCTTCATGTATTAGAAAGGCCCCGCCCCCCCCCCCCCCCCCTCTCTTCCCTCAGGTCTATCATTTCTAAGTGTTATATACCCTTGGTAGTTCAGTTTCTGTTTGGGGTTCAGGAGGGTTTCTTGTATTGCAAAGATGGGTTTTGCCTCCTTATACTGTCCCATAAGAGACATCAGGTTCTTCCTGGCACCCCTACAGTTCCACTGAACTACTTTGATAGCTCTAGAGTCTTTGGTCCCCATTTAGTATGGTTAGCTTAGTTATGTTATTGTTTTTATTAGGTTCTTTGATAAGGGATCTACTTTTTTTGGTTTTGTTCACTATCTCTCATGTTCTCTACAAACTCATCATTCCAAGTAACCATATTACTCCGAACTCTTTCTACGATGTATGGTAGGTGTAGTTCCACTGTTTCCTTAAATTTTTCTTCCATTTTTTCGTCTGACAAAATAGCTTTTTCTCTCTCTATTTTTTTAAGGATTTCTTCATTAGACTCTTTTATTTCTGTTATTGTTTTGAGGTCTCTGTCTATTGCCTGTTGTGCTATTTTAATTTCTTCTAATACCTGTCTGGCTTGGTTGATGTTATGTTTTGTCTCTTCTGTATACTACCATTAAAAAGTAGGGCAGCATATAAGTGTTCACTACTTCAACATTTGTATCACGTGCAATATTTATAAAAAGTCTTTATGTAAATACTCAAACAAATTGAATATTTTAAGCTATTTAAAAGATCTACATTAAAAAATAAAACACAACTATGTCCATTATATATTTTTTAAAACGCTCTCTGAATATAATAAAAATTGAATGAAAATAATTGATTCTGTTCAGTATTTGCGTCTTTATTAAATTATTTCCCTTGGGTTTATCTCCCTTCCTTTGATATCAATGACACGTAAGGAAATCTTTGTATATACAGGGAGATCGAGAAGTCTCTACGCAGTGGGTTCAGTGCTTTAATAATATGAATATAACATTTTATGATACAAAAAACAGTATTATTTTAATTGACTTTAATTAGATTTACTTTACTACTACATATAAAAAGTATTTTTATTTCCGCATAAAGCTTTAGTGTCTGTTTAAATAATTTAAATTGCTATGTAAAATAAAGAAATGTAGAATTGTAAACTACGACCTTTGAATAATAATTTTATCATTTGGATTGTTTCCCTTGATTTATAGTACTCAAGAACTGAACCCACTGCGAAGACATTTTTTGATCACGCTTTATACGACCCATGTCAGATTTTCCGATGACATTTCTGTAACATCTCATATATAATTCCTGTATTGTTACGAGTTTCACATTATACAAGTAGGCACACGAAATATTACTGTCTCACACGTAAGTACTGTCAGCTCAGGTTAAACCAAGTACGAGTACATACAGATAATATATTTGTGGGATTCTCGTCAAATATAGAGATCTACACAGTCCTATATATTGTGACCGTTAGGGTCAACAGATGGTAGTCTCTGCTACCACGTGATCTGTAAAGTGAGTTCGTCTATTACTCCTTGAGTCATACACTGACAGTTTATTTCTTCAGGACTTCACAATCCAATTAGAAAGCACTTTCAAAATTAAAAAAGCCACTTCGCAGAACGACTGGAACGCATTCAAAACGAAACGATGCGTATAATCTTGGTCTGTACGCGAGATACCTCCATTGTGATCAAGATATACGATCGCCCAGGTAAAAGCAAAATGCGAGTAACCACAGACAAAAGGCACCCCCTGCATGGGAACATAGCTGACATTAACGGAGCAAGAATAAAAAAGGGGATGTCACGTATGGCTCAGGCATAAGAGACCATTAGACAGATGACCACAGTTGAAAGTATGTTCAAGGGAGACGAGTAGAGTAAGTCAGATGGGAGCTTGATGAACTACCAGCAAGTCATTATCAGCCTTGGTAGAGAGTGCAGAACTTGGGCCAATAGGAGAGCAGAGCTTGCAATTGATCAGCTTATCAATTCTTATGCTGGGGATGATGATGCCGTTGTGTACATTGATGGTGTACGTGGTGAGAAATCAGGGTGGGGCTTCTCTGCTAGAGTCAAGGGCAGAACCGTCGCTGAACATAGCGGGACTTACATGATAACAACCTCCAGTATGAGAATGAAGGTAGAGGCACTTATCGCTGCCATAAGATGGCTGTCTGAGACTTTATTATATTAACAAAAGTAGTTATTGTATCAGACTCACAATCCATGCTTTGAAAGTTCCGAAATTTATGGCTCCGACATGAATGGAAGACATCCATAGAAGCATCGAATCTTCAAGAACTGATATGAATATACTGTCCTGGTCATACAGTGCTATGCGGCAATGAAAGAGCTGACAGACTAGATTCAAGAGCACCCACAGAAGAGTGAATTGAACATGGATAAGAGAGACATACTGAAGGCAATTTATGATCGCCTATTAGAGAATGACACTGCAATTGATGAATCTTCAAGGCTAAGACTGCTGGAATCTGGCATCAACGTAAGACCAGCAGGGATGGAGGTATGAGAAGACGCATCCGGCGTACATACAACCAGTGTACAACATGAACAATTATCATTCATACTCTTCGACATTTGTTGAGGAAGACTGAGCACCTATGGGTCGGCCAGGAGTTCAATGACGTCGATTCTGATAAACATTAACTTTAACATTAGACAGCACATATGCTCACACGGGTAGTCTTTTAATACTTTATTTTGGGTGCTTCCCAACAGTTGAACCTATGTACATTGATGGGTCGGTGAAGAACAAAAATATGGAGACATCATCTTTACAAGTATTTAGTAATACAGTTCTTTCTCCCTGGTTAACACTTATGTCACGTGTTACTCTGCTTTTAGTCTTCTATGTTTCTATCTCCTACTTTAACCAGAATTAATTACGAGGCATAACGTTCATAATTCAAGAAACACGTACCTTCTATTGGGTGGATCTCTCCATCCACTGAAACAACACACACTATTGGTTCTCTCTGAAAAACTCTGCTCTCGACACAATCATCTCTTGAGTTCAATTATCTCATGTTGGCTTTGATTTCTGTTTCCACAGATTGATTTGCCACAAGCACATTTCAAAGCGTCCACTCTAAAAGAAAAACTCTTCAACTGAAATTTCTCTCCGGTCCTATCACACTGAAGACCAGACTTGAACTGATTCAATGCACAACTTGTTGCGCTATCTTCCTATCTGTCACGTGAAAACGTGAAACTGATGATTACTTGAATGATCCTCACCTAGCCTCACGGACTCTTGTACCTGTTGCTTTTTCTAATAACTCTTTTTTTTCCCACTGTACCTTTAGTCATGATTATTTCACTTTATTCCACTCTTTCTAACTTTTTAAACCCCTTTGTAAAACTTGATTACACAATCATGCATTAGTAAATTGAAATGAACAAGTCCTCACTCGATTTCATTATATTTTTTTGTCTTGCTTTGCCCTCTTGTTTACGCCCAAAGCTCGAAGAATGTCCTCCATTTGTTGAAAAAACGATATGGTTACTACATGACATGGAGAAGAGACCATTATGTTATTGTTTCAATCAGTTTCTTATTTTCTGCCGGCTCTGCCTTTTTTTTTTAAAAATCTGGTACCGTGCTGTAGAAGAGAATATTTGATAGCCCGTGCGATCTCCATAAAAAGAAGTTTAAGAAAAATCACGTGTGCATCAAAAACTATATCACAAGTAAAGTTGCCGACAGAAAGAGAACAAAAAAACGCTCAACAATAAAAAAATAATAGACAAAGAAATATGACACACAAAAGAACAATTAGTTAGAGACAAAATGATAGGGAATAGAAGACATGGAAACAAAGCATAATACAAGAGACGAAGTGATGTAATTTGTAAAGCATGAAAGAGCTCTGGACTAACTGTCATATATATAAATATATAAATAGTGCAGCAGTACGCCACCTTGCTTTCCCATCTTAGCTTATAATTTTTGCTACGCAAAAACAATCAATTCTCTGACGAAATTCACTGACTATAGACCCACCTTTGAAGCCACGCCTATTTCTTCTGTTTACAGGCTAACATTCTTTTACCTATGTTCGATAGGCTAAGATAACAGCGAGCGAGAGCCATGATTCGCTTATCAAAAATTATCACGCGAGCTGATTCAGCAATTAGCATTGCTGACAGACAGGAGCGCGCGTAGGATAATAAGGAGCTTTGAAGTTCGCTACAAGGGGACAGAAATCCTGTGATCTTGTACATGCAGGAAGACAATCGCTGAGATCAGAAGCCTTTGTTGTCGGTTGGAACGTCGAACATAGGGACCGTAAGAATTCTTTATCTCCGGGAACAAAGCGTCTTGATTTCCCTGAATGTGATTTCTCACAACCGTTAGTGAAATCACAGCTTTTCCGTATAAAAACCCATCTCCCAAAGTCAGTTTATCTAGTCGCTTCAGATTTTTTGAAATATTTAGCTCGACATTCTGAGCCATTGTACAAAGTGGATTATTTAGATTTCGTGGAGATAGTTTCATTTTTCTGTTTTGCGGTAATAGATATTAGCCTTTAAGTGATTTAATGTGTTAATTTCTCATTATAATTTACTGGGTTTTTTCTGTGTTAATTGACTAGCGTAGAGAATACAATATAGCTAATTGTTCCAGCTGTAACGAAAATTTAATCACTCGCTACCACCCAGAAAGCGATGTTTTAATTAACTAATAAATACACTAGGCAATTGATTATTGACCAAATGCAAATCCATTTCTAATTCATTTTGTGTAATTATAAAATTGACTAGCATAATATCATGTGGCGAAACAAATAGCTAGTAAGGACAAGTGATCTTTGATAGAAGAGTCATAATTGAATTAACGATATTATGCGCTAAGTGTTTACTGAGCGGAAGGGGAAAAGGCGCATACCTTAATCCCAATCCGTAACAGTTGAGCGAAGCATTGTAAAATAGGCTAGACACCGTCGTGCCTTTAATCTAACTTAATGACGGAGGGAAAAAAAAGATCTTACCTTTACGCGTGATAGGATCGTATATGGATATTGTGGTTAAATGCTGTTTTTTCTTCATAATTTAGGCTTGATCAAACCAAACCAGCGAACCAGAGGTCTATTCATAGTACCAGGAAACTATTCTTATTTAATATCAGGTCTTCCATGTTGACCTGTTGGTTCCTCATGATTCATTCAGAGAGAGACTAAACCTACGAACAATAAGAGTAAAAGTAACGGGACATTAAAATATCCGATTTTGTTTGATACATTTCATCAGCCCGCTGTTGCCAAATATAGATTTATATAATTTTGTTTCCCGACTACTGACAATTGTGTTTCCAAGCAGATTTATCCAGGAAGGATACCTTGTTTCAGAAGCGACACTCAACACCAGAGATTAAAAAAAAACAATAGAACATTCCTTCCTCATCACCATTATTTCTTGCTAACAGTTTACCCACCAGATGTTTCCTTTAGCTTCTGGAAGTACCGTTTAATGTCTACTGTCAACATTATAGCACCGTTTATATTTTGCTACCTGAACTATCTGATGTGACAGTTTTTTATATCCAATACGTCAACACCAATGTAAGCGTTTCCCCATTATAAAACTTGATTATTCGTGGAGAAACTGGGGCTCACTTCCAAAAAGTACAACAAAGGATTTTTTGAAACATGTTCGTCTGCTGTATAAGTTCCAGAGTTTGTTAACCAACTAGTAGGTAAGCGAGAAAGTATGTGGCCACAGATTGACAGAGTGCGAGAAATGGGAGTGAATATTTCTTTTTTTGTATAATCATTGTATCCACTTTTTTTTTCTCTTCGCTAACCTGAATATTTTTGTTTCTGGGATAGCTTAAGTAAAAACTTTGGTCTTTACTGTATCTATCTATTCTATATACCCTAATGCTAACTTTTGACCTGTTGGGGTATTAACTTCGTTTTTGGAATCTTTCTTTCTACACAAGAGGGGAGGGCATTTATGGGTTATTTTCATAATTCTGTAAGCCTGTGATTCTACATGACTCCCAAGCGTCTCAGCTTCCTGTTGTCCTGCATCAAAAATGAACCCATTTCACTTATGGTAGCAACTTTAAATTCCACAACTCCGCCAGCCGTGGAGGCAATTGTGAAAGTAACAAAGAGAAGACAAATTGTTCCGTTCGTTCCGTCGCACACACTGAGACACCAGCGCGAAGTCAACGAGTCGCCACTGCGCGTTCCCCACTGGACTTCTGATACTGACACCCCTTATAGTATACACCGCTTGTCGCCCCTGAGTCGCAGCCCGTTCACTAGTCCACCACAAACCTCAGCGTATTGTGGACATAGAAAAATTCCTGGTGTTTTCTGTACCGCAGCGTTTATTGTTACGATCTCCATTCCCCATTGCGGTTGTTCCACAGCCAGCCTGATGCCTTTTCGGCAGTTTCACTAAGCCTCTTCAGGGCCCTTGTTCTCGACTGTCCCCTCAGCCCCAACAGTTTCAATAGATCATACACTGATGCAGCCACAAGCCCTCTTGCACCCACTTCAACAGCCATGACCCTTGCAGTGAACCCATCATGTCTCAGATCCGTGGCCAGATCACTATACTTGGCCGCTTTGAACGAATGTTGCTCATCTAATCTGGATTCAAATGGCACGGTCAGTTCAATCAGTATGACCTGAAGCGTTGCTGCAGAATGAAGCACAATATCCGGCCGTCTCCGCGATTTTTGGATACTCTCTGGATATGCCCCTCGTCCAGGTAGGTCTACCGCCATCTCCCAATCATTTGCACAATCAAGAAGAGATGGTAAACTGCTACCAGGTTTATTCGGTTTGGGGTGTGCTGACTTTCCTGCCCTCAGAAAGTATGTGTTTGCGGTGTCTGGCCGGACTTTGCTATTCGCCTTCATTCTTGCCAGATCTATTGTCGCAGCAAGCTCATTTAGCACTTTGTTATGGCGCCAAGTGTATCGCCCTTGCCCTAATGACACCTTACACGCTGAGAGCACGTGTTCAAGTGTCTGCCTCCCCTGGCACAGGGGGCACTGCTCATCATCCGACTTTCCCCATTTCACAAGGTTGGTGGCCGATGGCAGCAGGTCATACAGTGATCTGACAACAAAGCTGAGCCTAAGAGGTGCCATATGCCATATATCATTCCATGTCAAGGACCTCTGCAGGGCTCCTTCCCATGTAGTCCATTGGCCTTGTTGGACCTGCTGCACTGCTTTTTGCAACCTCTTATCATTCTCAGCTTCTCGTATCTCCTGAACTACCATGTCTCTGCGCTCCCTGCTTGATGCCTTGGACCACCAGCGGATGTCTCCATGACCAAATCCCCGTCTATTCGTTTGTGTGTATCCGATTACCTCCCTCAGTTTGAGTGACTCTTGGGCAGCATCAACAGCTTCTTCCACTTTCCACTTCCTTCCCGTTTTCAGTGTGGGCTGAATGGACTTAACCACGTCATCAGCTGACTCGCGTAGCATCATTGCAAGCCTTGCCTTTCCAACTTTGTACTCTTCAACAACTGACTTGAAAGGAAGCAGAAGTTTTGACTTTTTGCAGTACAGTGCTACATCTGACAGACCTGGTGGTACTCCTAGCCATTTTCTCATGAACTTGTTGACCTTCTGCTCTATGGCTTCCACTGTACTTGTGCTTATTTCATATATAAGCAGTGGCCACAGCAACTTTGGTATCAACATGAACTGGAGGCACCACAGTTTGAACTTCCCCAGGAGTCTGCTTTGGTCTATGATCTGTAGCCCTCTGTCTGCCATTTCTATTGTCTGTTGCACTGCCTTTGAGTCTTTTAATGAGGCATCGTACACCCTGCCAAGACTTTTAACAGGTTCCTCAATGACAGTAGGGATTCTTTGGTTGGAAACCGTGAATATGACCTCTGCTATCTTCCCTTTCCTGACTGATAGGCTTCTCGACTTCTTGGGTTTGAAGCTCATTCTGCACCAGCTGACTAGTTCATCCAGGCGTGCTAACATCCTCCGGGCCTGATGTTCATCTGATGTCAGAATTGTTGTGTCATCCATGAATGCTTTGAGCGGTGGCATGAGACACATTCCACCGAGCTTTGGACCTATAGCCATTCCTTCAGCCGCATTGAGGATTATCTGCATAGCCATCACGAATAGTATCGGAGAGATGGTACATCCCATCGCAATTCCAACTTCAAGGCCAATCCACTTCGTTGTGTACTCTCTGGTTGAAAATCTGACAGCAAACCCTGCGAAATACAGCTTCAGCATTGCTGCAATCTCTTGTGGAACATGATACATTTCTAGGGCCTGCCACAACATCTGGTGTGGAACGGATCCATAAGCATTCGCTAAATCCAACCAGATTACATGGAGGTTTGTTCTGTCAGACTTTGCCTTTTGGATTGCTTCCCATATCATTGTGGCATGCTCTAGACATCCTGGTGTACCTGGGATACCTCCTTTCTGAATGGTAGTGTCAATGTACCCATTTGCCAGGAGGTATGTAGTGAGTCTTTCCGCCATCACTGAGAAGAATATCTTCCCTTCCACATTGAGTAGTGAGATTGGCCTGAACTGACTGATGTCTGTGGAATTTTGCTCCTTCGGGATGTAGACTCCGTTCGCCTTTCTCCATTCCTTGCTTACAAGCTGGGTTTTCCACGCACTCTTCAGTAAACGAAGCAGTCGTTTGAGCACCTCAGGGCATCTCTTATACACCACATATGGAACACCATTAGGACCTGGAGCTGACTTGCATCGAGCTTTCTGGACAATGCTTTCTACCTCTTGCACCGTTGATGTTGTGAAGAGTTTAATGATAATAAACTAAACCAAAACTTAATTACTTGTATTGGTCAGCTCAGCCCATTATCCATACTCTATTTTCTATAGTTTCACGTTTGTGCGTCTTGTTGCCGTCACTTAACTGCGTGCGTGTGTGAGTGGTTAAACGTATATGTTAAATGTACGGAAAGTAAAATTGTCTGATAACCAATTAGAGTCGTAAAGAGAGGCTGGACTAGAGTATCTTCTCAATCCAGTGACAGATTCTACATTTAAACTATTCACTCGTGAAATCTATTTCTTATACCTTATTTCTCACTGAGTTACCACTTTTTCAGTTCTATCCAGACGGGACCAGAATCTATCTTAAATACCTATCCAAATTTACGACATTCACCTTGGAGTCAATACTCACAGCCTTCAGCAGGATATAAACCTTCAGCCAGACTGGCTGCCATCTTTGCCATCGACTTGTGTCGGCAAAACTGTCCGACCCATTGACAGTCAGTAAACCCGGATTAGCGTGGAGTATCTGCGCTTGGATTATTTTAATTACTGGTTCCACGGGGAGCTAATCTCCACATCATTTGGATATCACGATTCAGAGGAACGGTGTTAGGTTTTTCTGGTTGCGGATTATTTACATACCAGGATTTATTTTGCTCAACACTGGAGAGGCCGTTTTCATCACCGAAAACTGGGGCCCCCTGTTTGCTAGATAACCTGATTTGTAAAAAAGTTTCTGGGTGTTGTGTTGGTGTGAGACAGAGGCAGTGACTAGTTTGATTGTCAGAGGAGGTGTGTTAGTTTGTTGTTCTGTGATTGGTGATTTCTAGCCTTCAGAGTTAATGAAGTGTAACCGTCAGTTGTAACAGATTAGTATAGCCCCATCAACTGGGCACCTGATGTAACACTCTGTTTTGCCGATTGTTCATTACCAGATATTAAAGTCTGTTTGCTCGTGTGAGATCTGGTATTTGTACCATGTTGAAGTGTCGCTGAGTAGGCGTGTCGCTGATCACCAGGACAGTGTAACATGGACGTGATTCTAGGTCACCAGCGTGAGGCACTGCCAGGATGTAGTGCAGTCACACACACAAACAGCATACATGTTTTCTCAGGTGTGTAGAACAAATGATAAGATGTTGTAGTGAGTAATGGTGTGTGTATACAGCAGATCGAGAACACGAAGTTGTATAGGCTCCTATTTAGGAACACACAAACTCACTCCATCACACGTAGAAGTCATAGATGTGGTTAATGCAGATGACTTTCTCTTCAACATTTATTACAGCAATAGTACGTTGACGGACAACACAGTCAGTAGAACAAGGAACATGGACATTTCATGTGTAGTAATGCATATAACCATCGAGCATAATCAATCCTGCATAGCTCGTACGTATGATGCTAGTAACTGTCGTGAAACATTCTAAATCCACATATATAAATTAAAAGGTAAATGTAAAGCCTAACACATAAATTCAATAAAAGGGAAAGAAGAATGGTAAAGAACAGTGCTGTCACAATGACTGTACTCGAGATCCCCCTTTTTCTGCTTCGTCTGCATATTCTCACGCTTTCACGTTTACTAGTAAAGCCTACAGCAGCATACACGCGTTTCAACAAAACAATAAAACGTGTACTGTATTTCTTAGAAAACCTTGAGATACGCAAGCTGCTTAATGAACTAGATTAATACTAGCATTAATTTCATTTTATACACTGCGTAATGAAAGGACAGATGGACTTAGGATAGAAAGAGAGAGGGCTGAACGGAGGAACGCCGGCAACACTAACACGCGTCTCGCGATATAAAATTAATGCCACCCCAAGCTTAAGGCATGAAGCACTAACTTTTTTTCAAATAGACAGTGATAAAAACACTACAAATACGAGGGTTAGGTTTAAAAAACTGTTTAATGCTTATTAGTAAACATGACATTATACTGTTTTATGTCTGAAAGCCTGACAGTACCGAGAAACCACATCGTATCGAAGTGAACGGGAGGTAGCAGAAAATGCATATTTTGAACGCAGCCACTTAGCTCCATTAAATTTATATATTTGGGTGCCTTAGGACTTGCTGACAAAAAATATGTTAGGTGTTAAGCAATTAGTCTAATAATTAACAAATTATAGCCAAAAGAAAATAGTGAGGTTGTCTGACAGCACCAAATCATAATCGCTCAGTGGCAAGTTTTAAAACCACCATTTTACGGAAATAGGCCAACAAGTTAAATCCTATTTGATTGGCTAGAAGTATATGTAAGGCGAAACACGATTAGTCGGACTGCAAATACTATTTTTGGTTGTTAGGAGAAACGTAGGAAGGGTAAATTTTTTCAAAAGTTTTTGTAAACATGGTCTTATTGGCTAGACCATTTGATATAGTCAATTAGGAGCGTCTGTTCAGTGCCACATTTTAAAATAAACTTACTAAGAAACAGTGCGTTGAGATCCAGCTCATATTTTTCTAAATAAAAGCCTGGGACAGAGGCAGATCGGAATTTGTGCCATAATTCATCGCCAGTCAACGTATTTGTTTATTATTTCCATGAATTGTGGTAAGATTGACATATTTGATATCTTTTTGATGAAAATTGAATGTGAATTGATAATTTATGTCTGTATATGTGTGGTTCAGTAGCAAACATGAGGCAAAGCCTAGATACTGCTCCAACCTGAACAAAACTTGTCGGAGAGAAGTATATCTGCATGGGATCGCCAAATAGTACACTGACACCTATCTTATTGACTAGAAGGAACTAATGCTGGAATTGCAGAGGCGTAGTAACCATTAGGGAGAAGAATACTGGTGTAAATTGTTTCAGATGAAGCTAGCAGTTGGCCTACCGCTCTGAACTCAGTGTTTGTTATGTATTGTGTTCAGTGTGGAAATAGATTATAAATTAGTTCTGAAGTAGGAGGTACAACCTTCTTGTTTCACGGACCGTGGTCCTAACTTATTGAAGCAGCACATGGTCTGAGTTTTGCTGAATCCAGAGGCTGATAGCATACCCCTTGGTCCAGATAGCGACCAGTGAGAGGTCTCAAGAACACGGTGAAGCAAGCGAGCAGAGGAGACTGTTTCCTGCCGCCCTCACAGAATATAAGATTATGTGGCCAGAGCAGCTCAATCCTATGTACCCCCTTCTAAAATTGACAGTATATTAATAAAGAGGGACAATTAATTATTTCAAATGACAGGAACTGTGAACTTTTCCCAATACTATTTCCACCATAAGCAAACACTTGAAGTCATGATGACAAACAACAACCTAGCTTGAAAAAGCCAGTATTACCTCTTAGTACTACTTCACAACTTACACACATAGGATAATAATAATAAAATATGTCAATACAAAGATCATATCTATAAATTGTGTACATACAACTTGTAATTACATTTGATTGTGATTCCTGGTTCACTGTGTAGTTGAATCAGGATATCTATTATTGAAAGGAATTAATACATATATTTTTAAACTTTAACACTTGACTCATTTAAGATAGTCTTATAGAATGTTATATGTGTGTGAGTGTCACAGTGTTGTAAATTGTTGTGGAATAAATTAAATTGTTTATCTGTCTGTTGTTGTTGTGACTTACACTTCATCATTATCATAACCCTAGACATTCAACGTAGTCATCACAATATTCCAGAATAATTCTGACTGAGGTATAAATGTGGTAGCAAGTAAGGTCATCTGTAATACACCACACTTATTAGATACAGATACCTTCACAGCTGATCTCAGTCAGTACACTAAGTCCCCTATAAATATTTATATCATCCCACTTTACCACATATATTGGGGTCTCGCTCCCGGGATATTGAACTTTCTCCTATTATATATATTAGGAATAATAAAAATTTAAAAGATATCCTTGGGTGAAAATAAATAAGGTTGAGCTCTCAGTGCCTGTGGTTGTCCTTAGATATTTAGTTAGAGATTGAGTTGTTTAGTTAGATATTGTTTACATTTGCCGGTTAGAAAATGGCCGACCTGGCAAAATTTCGATCTGCTACTATGCAGGCTGCGAAAGAGTTAGGAATGGACGGGCAAGTTATGATTGCTTATGTCACTACTGAATGCGACAAATATATTGAACGTGAAGAAATAAAATTTGAAGCCGAAAGAAGAGTAGAATCTGAAAGATTAGAAAAAGAGGCTGAAAGAAAGTTAGAGGCTGAAAAAGAAATTAAGAGGCTGCAGAATGAGGCTGACAAAGAGGCTAAAGCATTGGAGGCAGATAGGGAGATTAAAACGCTCCAGTTGGAAGAGAAAAAGGCAGAAAGGGAAGCCGAGGAAAGGAGACAGGCTGCAGAGAGTGAAGCAGAAAAGGAGGAGAAGAGATTACAAAGGGAACTGTAACCGCATATTTTAGCAGTAACCTCTTCTGTATTGGTTCCAACTTGACTGTAAACCATCAACTGATACAATCTAGATTTGCTGGTTTCTCACTGAATGTAATTAAACGTTAATGTTATTATGTCTTTGAAACCACCGCTGATAACGGCGCTAAGTCTAAATGTTATATAGTCTGTTTGCACCCACTGTTGCGAGTGTAGTGGTTTGGTCTATATCATCGCCACACAGGCTAATTCAATATATGTGTGCTGCTGACCTGTCACTGTGTCTGGAATGTTGACCTGGGTGTGTGTTGATATGTTCGCACACCACAGTACGTACATAAGGGTACATGCAGGAGTCAAGAAGGGTTGCAAACGACTGGAACAGTTCGATACTGTTTATTCCGTTACAACACAGATACGATGACATAAATGACACACATTCGACAGCAAAACACGAATCATAGTATATAATCTCCACACTGCATCAATACCTAATACAGCCTGTCCTAATCCTGGACTTATAATAGCTTAATAGCTTCATACATCTCCACACTGCAGTTAATATATAATATGGCCTGTCCTAATCCTGGACTGATAATAGCTTAATAGCTTCATACATCTCCACACTGCAGTTAATATATAATATGGCCTACAAAAGTACCTTAATACACAGCGAAGCCTGCATCACCCGGCAGCTTCATTAATCTTCAAAATATGGCCTACAAAAGTACCTTAATACACAGCGAAGCCTGCATCACCCGGCAGCTTCATTAATCTTCAAAATATGGCCTACAAAAGTACTTCAATACATAGCAAAGCCTGCATCACACGGCAGCTATAATAATCTTCAAATGGCCTAAACAAATCTTCACTGCAGTGTATCACATAGGCTGTACACACAGCGAAATATATAAGTCGACATTTTCTCAAATCCTACGTAGGCATACATTATCCAAAAAAACACTGGGACTCGACCTACACGGTCCACGCCCAAAACACAACTCCCCAAATCACACACTAGTCCCGCCAAAAAACCCGTCACGAGATTCGGTTGTCTTGAACACCGTTCTCGATAACACATGCAGACTAGCGAGCTATTCACATGACTCAAAACAGTACAGAATAAATACATTAAACAGCGTTCACACGCTTATCTGTACTCTGTCACCCGAAAAATAGGAAAAGATAATTCTATCCTAAAGTCAGACAAGTATCCGCTTAATCAAGCGTTGCAACTCGAAATTTAATATGTTCAAAACATTCTAAAGATTACTTCCCCTTCCATAAGTTCCACTTGCAACAGTTACCACCCGCTCCGGGAAAAAAATGATTCTATCATTTTTTTTTGAAAAAATTAACTCTTATATCTACAAGAAATATCAGCATTAAAGTGTAAAGTAGCAATTAAAGCATACAGCATAACCAGCTAAGTATAAAAAGTAATTAGCTAAATATACAAATGTGATGAGTTCCAAAATTAAGTTACGTATATTTAGTACAAACCAAACCGAAAACAACCAATCGAAAGAGAAAACACAAGATGAATCAAAAGAAGAATGATCTGTTAAAAAAAAAAGTAAGAACTCAACAATACTATATACTCATAATTAAGTTGGACAATTACATGTAAAATAAATACAACTATCATAAGTAGATATATCATATCAAATCATATAACCACTCCAACAATACAACGAATAGAGGTATAAGTGTTGAAAGAAGACAAAGTATACAAATAGAATCAAGTAAAACGAAGATGAGGTACGAAAGTATAAACAAGATATGAAATCCATACCGAAAAGACAACAGAAAAGGAGGAATGAAATGACGAATAGTTACCAAAGACAAATAGAAAGCAAAGGCACGAACGCAAAGAAAGTCAATAACAGTACATACTAATAACTGTTTTGATCAGATAACCTATTCAAAAATAAATATATAAACATGATCGAAAGGCACAACACAAAATATCAAAGTATATCTATACTAATACCACCAACAATAATTTATAACTAAAAAAAACCTAATAAGTAATTTAACTAAGTTATAAGAGTTATACAAAACTAAAATAAATAAATTATAGGCATCGAACAAACAAGTAATAGCATTACTATAACTAATACGACCAACGCACAATCAAGCGCTAAAAATAAAAAATACATCATAATAAAAAACAACTTTTTACAAGAACTAATCAAACTACATATCAATGATATCACGAAGTCAAATGCTGGGCACACCCAACAAAAAATTACAATGCCAAAAAAAAAAAAAAAATCATTTTCTTCAACAGTACCGTAAAAACATATTTTTTTACGATAAGTTACATAAAAACAGTATTTAATTTTTAAGTAATTCAAGACCACTAAAACCTAATAATGAAATCAATATTTTAACAAAATGAGTGAAATATAAAACAAAAATCCTATCTCGAAGAAACCTTTAAATCAACACATGTAAATTTAATTTATTCTTTAAGTTCTTTCTGCTGACAATTACGTTCAGCTCCGTACAATGCTATTTAGCTATAACTTTATCTCTTATTCAAATCGATAAGATATACATCTATAAATAAATCTACAATCTGTTATTACTATGAAATATAAAAAAGGTTCTATAAAAATATCTACAAAAAATAAGTTTTTTTTTTTTTTAAATAATCTGGTAAGAAAATAATCTACATGTCTGACTGGCAAGAAAATCAAGTTCTGGAAAATCGAAGTTTCACAAAAAGTTAACAAATCCAAATACAAGATCATGTATGATACATGCAAGCTATTTTCAAAATTACATTTCACAACATACCAGATAATACACATCTTCTCTGTATGTTCTATATATTAATTAATCATGACATCAAAACATGAGAAAAAATATAAATTAAGTGAATAACGAACACTCAGGACTATCTAAAAGTAACCACTACATCAACACAATAAATGAGTTTGTGCAATCTCATCATGTACAAAACTATCCTAAACAACACAGTTGCAAAAATTCTAAGTTGAACAGAGTAGTATAAAGGATAATAATTACATACTACACATTATCAACACAATAATATATAAATAGCATAAAAATGTATTAATACATCATCAAAATACAGACATATAAATAACAATAAAAAATTATGGCAATCAAATGATGCATAGAAATAATCATTACAACAAAATTATATGTTATTTCAAAACAACAACCTGTCATGTACTAATATAGAATACAAAAATATTTACTATCTTCACATAAAAAAAATAAATCAGACGCGAAGTCTCCCACTCTCTTGTAAACATGCTTGACCTTCAGAAAGCAACACCTCAGATTTTAGTTTGACGCTGACAGGTTTCGGTTGACTACTCGAGCGGAAAGTTGACTCACATTTCTGACCGTCAATATGTCACAGAAGCCTTGACCCTTATCGCAACGTAGCTTCTGTCAACAAATACAAATGAAAATTTCCATTTTACTCAATAGTGAAATTTAATGAAAAAAACGTAGAAATCACGTTTACAATTACCCAGTACCGGCTTGTGTAAAACCCCGGTCTCTTCACGATGTCACTAGCTCTCTCTATCACATGTAGATATCATAGAATTCTTGGGGACAACATGACCGACCTTGAATGTCGCCGCTGCCTTACGCTGAAACAAAGTGTTATATTCACAACAACAACCAGAGCAGGCAATAGTATTCAAGCATCCACTGTTATTTTTACTCTGTTTACCTTGATTATAAATGACTCTGGGCTCATGTTGAACAAAATTAGCACAATTGCGCTTATTATTTGTTCTATGATCACAATACTTATTATTACCGTTGCCTTGTTTACAAATAATGACTTTAGTCTTTTGTTGAGGAACATTACTCTGGTGATGTAAAGCAACATTTGAAAAGCTATTATCTCTATCATACTTTCCAACATTCTTACAATCAAAACTTTGAGATTTGTTAAATTGTCTACAGTATCTACGAGAAGGAAAATTATTATTTACTGATCTCCCTTGGTACTGTTTACTCTTGGGGTTATCTCTCTTTCTAGAACTGTTTTTCTTTTCCCTTATGGGAATATATTTACCAATAGTTTCAAACTGACTGTGCTGAGTTTGACAACTGCCAGAAACAATAGTATCTCTATTGTTCCGCATATGGGTTTCATCTTTGGAACAAGTAGTAATAGTCTCAACACCCGCTATTAATTTCTGAGTATTTCCAGTAGTAGAGAAATATTTGTTCTTATGAATCTTGACCTGAAATTTATCACCTATCTTTTCCTGACCAACAGAACTGGCTGTTACACAAGAATCTTTGTTGTTCTGACGCCAAGAATTATCACTGGAACTATCAGTAATATTAGAACTAGGAAAGTTGTATTTCCCACGATAAGATCTATATTTACTATGTATGACATCTCTCTGAGCTACTTTCTGTCTATCATTGTCAACATTGACAGAAGAGCACCTTTTGTTTTTCAAAACCATATCTAGTAAGCCAAATATTCTTTCCCTTGCTTCCGCAATTTCATTATCTTTAAGTGAAATCGTTTCACTTAACCTTTTATTTAACTCCTTAACAGCCAAAACTTTGTCGCTTTCTTCTGCTAGTAAATTTTCAATTTTAGCGACCTTCTCTTTCTCAGCCGTCAACTCCACTAATGTCTCTTTCTCTAACTGTTCTTTATTTGCTCTCAACTGAGTCAACTCTAGTTGTAGTGACTGAATCTTAATATAATCATTGCTATTATTAAGCTCATCAATCTTTTCTGGAATCATCTCATTCTTTTCTTCCTGTTGCAGACCAAGATTCGCAATATCATCCATTAAATCAAGAAGTGACTCTGTATAATCTCTATCACGTTTATCGGTCTCAACTTTCAAATTCTCATAAATCTGTTTATTTTGTTGGACCTCCTGTGTAATATTTTCTACCTCAATTTGCTTATCTTTCATCTGGACTTCCAATTGCTTTATCTTCAACAATGCTAAATCCAAACTTGCCTGCACACTAGCAAGTTCTGAGTTTGACTTTTGCAATTCACCCGTAAGTCTAGACACTGTTTCATGTACTTTACTCACTTCAGCGGTACTCTCTAAGAAGTTTTCCCTTTCCTGTAGGGCACTCCGTTTGTTCCTTCTTATTTGCTCCTCATCTTCTAACTCCTTCTTTTGACCATCAGAAATGCCGTATTGAATCATCTTGTGTATTCCCCTCCTTATGTGATCGTGTTTAACATTAATATAGTTGTACAGAAATCCGCGAAATTCCCAAAGTAGCAAATCCGCTAACTCTTTAGCCATCATTAAATGAGGATGAGACTGAAAATTCTCCTCAGCAAAATATTTTAGCGCTCTTGACGCATTGATCAAAAATCTGTCTATCACATGTTCCTCAAGCTGTGGGCCTTTTAATTGTTGATAATCTCTACCTTCTTCCCACAAATAAGCCAATACAGGCCTCATATCCTCAGGATCTATCTCATCATCATCCATAGTGATTCACTTACTTAATCCAATATATCTAGTAATCACTTATAGTTATGACAAATTACTGTCCCAAAAGGTTGGACAATTAACTTTCCAGCTCACAAAGCCAACTATTTGTCAAGAAATGAGCTTATTCCTCAATTCTGTATCACCAGTTCCTTTTTATAGCACCTTTTTCAAGTTACATCATTATCCGGAAAATCGACATATGTCAACAGCCATTAACACCTATGCATCAAATCTTAATCATATGTCAAATTAGACATAAACAACAATAATAACAAAATGAGCAATTAGGGAGGCCTAGCGACATATATGAAGTGACACAATTTACACAAGACACAATCACTTATCTGTCAATGATCCCGCTTCTTTTCCGCCACGACACTGGATATCACATAGACTGCTAAAACCTCCACTGCGGGAAAGCACTGCAACTTGATTCGTTTCTCTTCAGGTAATTTCGTCAATATGATATGTGCTTAACAATGCACAAGTTGACAGGAACCATAATACAGCACACACTGCAACTCTTGACTGTTCTGTAGTCTGAAATGTACACGGCAACTCCGTGTATCATAACATCTTGAACTTGTGATGGTGACAACTGGCACAGGTAACCCGAATATTGCAGGAATCCGTCACAACCCGTATAAATGCTGGTACAAATACTGTCCAAGTCTAATTGAACTTCCTTGACCACTGCAGACGTTGTTGTCGTCTATAGGCATGAAATACGACGTCAATTGCTACTGGTGTAAAGTTGCCTTCTACCACGAATAAAGCGTGCGTTGTTTCTCAAATGCGCCACCCAGGCAGATAATAACTCGGTCACAGTTCTGAAGTACAGGAGATTCAAGCCACGCCTACATAAGGTCAATTATAACAAAGTCAAGTGTTCTACACTCTTGTCACGTGCAAGTCATATGTATTATTTTCAACTTGTAGTGACTGATCCTCTAGATATGTTATGGTCTGGTGGACAAAATTTGATTCACTTTATCCTCTTGCTTCAAGTACATATCACTGTAGAGGTAACAATTTCTTAATCGTATACGCCACTCAGGCACATCTTAAATCATATCCAATGATACGAAAACTACGCCACTTAGGCTATCGACGCGAATAGTCGTAGATGTCAGATCCTGTTAACTGAAAACCACCATAAATGTAACCGCATATTTTAGCAGTAACCTCTTCTGTATTGGTTCCAACTTGACTGTAAACCATCAACTGATACAATCTAGATTTGCTGGTTTCTCACTGAATGTAATTAAACGTTAATGTTATTATGTCTTTGAAACCACCGCTGATAACGGCGCTAAGTCTAAATGTTATATAGTCTGTTTGCACCCACTGTTGCGAGTGTAGTGGTTTGGTCTATATCATCGCCACACAGGCTAATTCAATATATGTGTGCTGCTGACCTGTCACTGTGTCTGGAATGTTGACCTGGGTGTGTGTTGATATGTTCGCACACCACAGTACGTACATAAGGGTACATGCAGGAGTCAAGAAGGGTTGCAAACGACTGGAACAGTTCGATACTGTTTATTCCGTTACAACACAGATACGATGACATAAATGACACACATTCGACAGCAAAACACGAATCATAGTATATAATCTCCACACTGCATCAATACCTAATACGGCCTGTCCTAATCCTGGACTTATAATAGCTTAATAGCTTCATACATCTCCACACTGCAGTTAATATATAATATGGCCTGTCCTAATCCTGGACTGATAATAGCTTAATAGCTTCATACATCTCCACACTGCAGTTAATATATAATATGGCCTACAAAAGTACCTTAATACACAGCGAAGCCTGCATCACCCGGCAGCTTCATTAATCTTCAAAATATGGCCTACAAAAGTACCTTAATACACAGCGAAGCCTGCATCACCCGGCAGCTTCATTAATCTTCAAAATATGGCCTACAAAAGTACTTCAATACATAGCAAAGCCTGCATCACACGGCAGCTATAATAATCTTCAAATGGCCTAAACAAATCTTCACTGCAGTGTATCACATAGGCTGTACACACAGCGAAATATATAAGTCGACATTTTCTCAAATCCTACGTAGGCATACATTATCCAAAAAACACTGGGACTCGACCTACACGGTCCACGCCCAAAACACAACTCCCCAAATCACACACTAGTCCCGCCAAAAAACCCGTCACGAGATTCGGTTGTCTTGAACACCGTTCTCGATAACACATGCAGACTAGCGAGCTATTCACATGACTCAAAACAGTACAGAATAAATACATTAAACAGCGTTCATTACTAAATGTTGCAGAAAGGTATCAATAGCTCAGGCAGAGGTATCAAGTAATAAGAAGAGGCAGGTAGACAATTATCAGGCACCACAAAACTTTAATGAATTTGATCATAGAGATCAAAACAAAGGTAAGCACCAGTTTGATAGGCCACGTTATGATAATAAAAATAAAACCCCACAATTCAATGAAAGGAAATATGATAACAGGAAACCCTTCAGACAGGAAGGAAAATATTGTCTAATATGCAGGATGCATAATCATAATACTAGTGAATGTGGTAGGAAAGTTCCTCCATATCACGCGGCATGCATGATAACAGTGGACAAGGGGAAGAAGAAACTGACAGAGAATCATATAAATCTTCAACATCCCCTCATCTGTGAAGAAGTGACATGTAATGGTGCCAAGGTTAGGTGCCTTTACGATTCAGGTTTAGAATATGACTCAGTTGTGAATGCAATCCTAGTGCACCCTGAACAGTATACCACAGAGAAAGTGGAGATACTAGGGGCCGTAAAGGGAACATCCACCATGACACTTCCCGTAGCCGAGATCAATGTAGAGACAAGGTACGTGGAAGGAGTGATTAGAGCAGCCGTGTGTGACGACCCTAATTACCCGCTGGTGTTAGGAAGCAAATATGTTTTTCTAGGAAGCCCTGTAAAACCTGTGGTAATGGCCACGCTTCAGGTCAGGTCGACCCCTGGTAGAACGGAGGAGGAACCACCACTAGTTTATTCTCATAAGCAGATGAGAAAGGCCCAGGCAAAAGATAAAACATTAAAACCTTGCTTTGGTAAATTGCCAACAAGCCATGCACACCCTAAGAAAGGGCAATTTTATTTGAAGGAAGGACTTCTCTTCAGGAAAGCTAGAGCAGGATCCAAAGAACAGGGACAATTGGTATTGCCAACCCCCTACAGGGAAAAAGTGATGGCACAAGCTCATGTTGTACCAGACGGTGGACACCAGAGAAATGGGACTACCCGTCAAAGGACATCAGAAAAATTCTACTGGCCCCAAGTAGCTGCTGATATTGCACAATTTGTGGGGCCTGTGAAAAATGTAGCAAGGTACAGTCCCCAAGTTGGGAAAATCATAATCAGATGCCAGCCAAGCATTCTGAAACATATGGGCCTAACAATAACAAGGAAAATAACAATAATAAGGTTGACATAGAGGATAGGTATCCACCTTCTCCCCAACAGTGTTCACCAAAAATATTTAGATTCCTAAGCAAAAGAAAAAATTAACAATAATACCATACTAGCTAGCTCAGTTGCAAAGAAAATCCCAACAAGCTCAACTATCCCACTGTGGAAAATAAGATGCTTTCCTGAGTTAAAATCTGATATTCCAGGCATTGAAGGTAAGGGAACACAGACAGAAACACAAAGAAAGTGTATAGCAACCAAGTATATTGACCAAAGATTTCCAGCGAAGCTTTGGACACATGCATATACTGATGGTTCGGCAACAAATGCAGTTGAAAATGGGGGTGCCGGCATCCTCATAAAATTAAAGAATAGAATTCACTCTATGGCAATTGCCAATGGAAAATACTGCAACAACTTCTGTGCTGAAGCAGAAGCCCTGAAACAGGCAGCTGAAACTCTTATTGAATGCAAAGCACAGGCAGAAAAACCGATAGTAATCTTTTCAGATGCCCTCTCAATAATATCAGCGCTGAAGAGCCACCAAACTAAAGGATTGAAAGATCTGATAATCTCCCTTGAAAGACTGGCCGAATGCTTCAAGAAGTGCACTATCCAGTGGATACCAGCCCATTGCAACATACCAGGAAATGAAGAGGCAGATAGACTTGCTAAAGAAGGAGGTGCCTTACAGCAAAATGATATAGAGACAACTTACGCAACGGCAAAGACCACTATAAAGGCTACATTCAAGTCCAAATGGGAAAGAGAGCACCCGGGACATTTGAAAAATGACGCATATCATCAACTATCCAGAAAAGAACAGGTCATCATTTTTCGACTGCGCACTGGGCACAACAGATTGAGATACCATCTGTACCACAAATACAAAATTGGTGCAACAGATCTCTGCACCTGCGGTACCAGCCCGATGACAGTCGAACACCTGCTGCAGTACTGCCCAACCTACAGTAATGAACGGGGTAGCATATGGCAACAACCTACTTCTGTCAACGAAAAACTGTTTGGAGATGTTGGGAACCTTGAGTTGACTGCTGCCTTTATTAGAGTCATAAATGTGGAAGTCTGAAGGCGAACGAGGAAGAAGAAGAAGAAGATTCCCAACTCTGAGAAAGGCATCCACAGAAAAAAGAAACTCAGACCAGTCATCCCAGGCACAGTTTGAAGCCGCATTTAGGGAGCTGGCTGACATTGACATTGAAGATGATCCGCCTAAGTTAAAACCGAAACAAATTGTTAACATAAGAACGGTGGGCACTGGACGAGTGAGCAATTCGGAAAATGCTCACAGCGCTTCACAATATGGCTATTAACTTAGCCTTATAAGGGCACCGGTGACATTGGTAGTCACCCGACCCTACAGCGTCCAAGGGAGAGTATTGTTCGGACCCTGGATGGAGATAACCCACACATCTTATAGAAATGCTAAGGTCGAATTGATTTCTGATGTAGAAACTCATTTCCCCACATATTATCTTAATTCACCAGATTGTCGGTAGGCGGAACTATAGTTGGTGGATATGGCCTCCATTTGAGTTGCACATTATAGAACATTATAAATATATTATTAGAAGGGTGTTTCCACTTTTAATCACGCCTGAGATCAGACCAATTGTTGGCTGTGAACATTTCGGAGGAGCAGAGTGTCTCCATTGTTGTATTTTGAATTGAGGATAGTCCGAGTGTTTATTAAGGCTGATGAGAAACTATTGGATCCACTACACAACTCAGAACGTTGATGCAGATTTTCTAAGCCGCCATCCGTGCGATGAAAATCAAAGAAATCACCAGGCATAGACATAAATTTCTCTATGTGTATATAGAATTATAGACTGACATATAACGTCTGTTTTAAGAGGGGAGAATTTGTCCTGAAACATTCTAAATCCAAGTATATAAATTAAAAGGTAAATGTAAAGCCTAACACATAAATTCAATAAAAGGGAAAGAAGAATGGTAAAGAACAGTGCTGTCACAATGACTGTACTCGAGATCCCCCCTTTTTCTGCTTCGTCTGCATATTCTCACGCTTTCACGTTTACTAGTAAAGCCTACAGCAGCATACACGCGTTTCAACAAAACAATAAAACGTGTACTGTATTTCTTAGAAAACCTTGAGATACGCAAGCTGCTTAATGACCTAGATTAATACTAGCATTAATTTCATTTTATACACTGCGTAATGAAAGGACAGATGGACTTAGGATAGAAAGAGAGAGGGCTGAACGGAGGAACGCCGGCAACACTAACACGCGTCTCGCGATATAAAATTAATGCCACCCCAAGCTTAAGGCATGAAGCACTAACTTTTTTTCAAATAGACAGTGATAAAAAACTGTACAAATACGAGGGTTAGGTTTAAAAAACTGTTTAATGCTTATTAGTAAACATGAAATTATACTGTTTTATATCTGAAAGCCTGACAGTACCGAGACACCACATCGTATCGAAGTGAACGGGAGGTAGCAGAAAATGCATATTTTGAACGCAGCCACTTAGCTCCATTAAATTTATATATTTGGGTGCCTTAGGACTTGCTGACAAAGAATATGTTAGGTGTTAAGCAATTAGTCTAATAATTAAGAAATTATAGCCAAAAGAAAATAGTGAGGTTGTCTGACAGCACCAAATCATAATCGCTCAGTGGCAAGTTTTAAAACCACCATTTTACGGGAAATAGGCCAACAAGTTAAATCCTATTTGATTGGCTAGAAGTATATGTAAGGCGAAACACGATTAGTCGGACTGCAAATACTATTTTTGGTTGTTAGGGGAAACGTAGGAAGGGTAAATTTTTTCAAAAGTTTTTGTAAACATGGTCCTATTGGCTAGACCATTTGATATAGTCAATTAGGAGCGTCTGTTCAGTGCCACATTTTAAAATAAACTTACTAAGAAACAGTGCGTTGAGATCCAGCTCATATTTTTCTAAATAAAAGCCTGGGACAGAGGCAGATCGGAATTTGTGCCATAATTCATCGCCAGTCAACGTATTTGTTTATTATTTCCATGAATTGTGGTAAGATTGACATATTTAATATTTTTTTGATGAAAATTGAATGTGAATTGATAATTAATGTATGTATATGTGTGTGGTTCAGTAGCAAACATGAGGCAAAGCCTAGATACTGCTCCAACCTGAACAAAACTTGTCGGAGAGAAGTATATCTGCATGGGATCGCCAAATAGTACACTGACACCTATCTTATTGACTAGAAGGAACTAATGCTGGAATTGCAGAGGCGTAGTAACCATTAGGGAGAAGAACACTGGTGTAAATTGTTTCAGATGAAGCTAGCAGTTGGCCTACCGCTCTGAACTCAGTGTTTGTTATGTATTGTGTTCAGTGTGGAAATAGATTATAAATTAGTTCTGAAGTAGGAGGTACAACCTTCTTGTTTCAGGGACCGTGGTCCTAACTTATTGAAGCAGCACCTGGTCTGAAATTTGCTGAATCCAGAGGCTGATAGCATACCCCTTGGTCCAGATAGCGACCAGTGAGAGGTCTCAAGAACACGGTGAAGCAAGCGAGCAGAGGAGACTGTTTCCTGCCGCCCTCACAGAAGATAAGATTCTGTGGCCAGAGCAGCTCAATCCTATGTACCCCCCTCTAAAATTGACAGTATATTAATAAAGAGGGACAATTAATTGTTTCAAATGACAGGAACTGTGAACTTTTCCCAATACTATTTCCACCATAAGCAAACACTTGAAGTCATGATGACAAACAACAACCTAACTTGAAAAAGCCAGTATTACCTCTTAGTACTACTTCACAACTTACACACATAGGATAATAATAATAAAATATGTCAATACAAAGATCATATCTATAAATTGTGTACATACAACTTGTAATTACATTTGATTGTGATTCCTGGTTCACTGTGTAGTTGAATCAGCATATCTATTATTGAAAGGAATTAATACATATATTTTTAAACTTTAACACTTGACTCATTTAAGATAGTCTTATAGAGTGTTATATGTGTGTGAGTGTCACAGTGTTGTAAAGTGTTGTGGAATAAATTAAATTGTTTATCTGTCTGTTGTTGTTGTGACTTACACTTCATCATTATCATAACCCTAGACATTCAACGTAGTCATCACAATATTCCAGAATAATTCTGACTGAGGTATAAATGTGGTAGCAAGTAAGGTCATCTGTAATACACCACACTTATTAGATACAGATACCTTCACAGCTGATCTCAGTCAGTACACTAAGTCCCCTATAAATATTTATATCATCCCACTTTACCACAGTAACGTTGGCTTGATAATATATATTTTCATACTGTAGCTCAGAGCCCCTGACTAAACGCGTCAGGTAGTCTTGTGACAAATATAGTTGCTTAATATCGAAGTCTGTGAACTTGTTGATAAAGTCAAGACTTCATCTGGCTTCTCCCGCCAGACACTTCTTCTTCTGCTCAAAGATATAGGCCGTAATGGCGGGCCTCATAATGATTGATGAACAACTGTGTATTTTCATAGGCAGGCATTATCCTCCATACCGAAACATACCGCCATAATGCGGGTTTCATATAAATATACGTTCATTGTGCTTCTGTAAAGTAATTCGACGAATAGACTTAGTTAGCTATGTCAAGCACATATAATGGACTCTGGATCTCAAGAACTGTGAGCGCTACTCACAGGTTCATACTAAATATTCTGCAATTTTGGCATAATAATAAAGTTTATTTTACCTTGGACAGAATCCGAGAAATACACAAATCACCACTGTCGTCATTCTAGACGAACAGAATAACTCTGGGGAGAATCACTGAAATCACAGTTACACTGAAGACTCTCTTTCCCCCAGATAATGCAGAGAAGAAACAACGGACATCTTGTCCGGTCAGAAAACAGCTCATCACTCACAGACGGAAGTCTTCTCGGTTCGCGCTAAAAACTAGCCCATGCGTAGACAGAACAGATTTGAGAACAGTTAACCGGCCCGTCTTAAGACAGATCAACCACAAAGAATAAACACAGGAAAGATAACCCCAAATCAACCTGTCAGAGAGAGTTAACATACAGTTCTCTACCTTCGATCGTCAAGAGTATTAAATAGATTTACATCTTATGAAACCTGTCAAAAAACGACAGCAACATGAAGGCCTAGTTTTTTTTAAATGTTTTTTTTTTTTTAAACTTCAATAAACATATACATATTGCTTGTGGTCAGAATCTCTTCTATTATAACTGCCACTTGATGTTGTGCCGTATGACCTTACTGTAGAAGATTAGTCTATTTTAACATTGGAGGAAGGATGAGAGATTAACATCATTTAAGTCAGTCGGATTATGGGGGAGAAGTAGCCTCACTACTCTCAGGAAGTCAAATATCTCCACATAATTTCATTAGCGACTCTATTCTCTCTATATCTCATTACATCAGTCATAGTCTGTCTACACTTAGACATTCTCTATTTATCCATAACTCACGATACCCACGATACTACGAGGGACATGTTGCGGCCACCAGACTTGACAAGTGACGAGAGTGAACCAGTCCATAACCTGCAAAGAACAAGCATCGGTTGGAGCAGAAATCAACCAACATATTACTGTCAGCTAAGTACCAGTTCAAAGCTGCCAAGTGAACTCTTTCATAAAGAACTGTTCAAATCAGACCATCACCAGTGACGAAATTTTAAATATTCTATCTAAATTCACCCCACCTCTTATTTATTTTAGACCTGTTAACGATAATTGATTATTAAATTTGTTATCTGTAAAAATACAAATGTATAGTTGATTTAGTCATTTTAAGTGAACTGCACCCGTATGACTCAGTCATTTTAAATATTTATAACAGAGCTATTGAAGTAATATTTAGCTGAGTTAAATCAGTTGGAGGCTCATCAGAACGAACTAAAATCCTAACTCATAGACGGTCAGGAAAGATAAAAGTTGACAAGGCCTGGATCCTATCAGCCGTAGTACTTGATTTCTTTAAATTCTTATGAAGCTCTCTAGAATTGAAGCACTATTTGTCAATTGACATCTCTGCCTAGAGTAATCTTGAAGGAAAGGTGGACACATGTGAAGACCCTCAGTAGAAACTCTGAATTGTTGCCACTGTTGGACCATCAATGCAGAGCAAGGGGAGTAAATCACGTGACACACAGCTGTGTATATTATGATAAATAACGAAATACTCGCGGGAGGGAAGCGAGATATGGTTTCTTAGAAGAACAGTAAAAATTCATTGACAGCCTAGATAACAAACGAAGGAAGTTGAGCGGTGTGCATGAATGTTGTTACTTTATGGTGACATTTGGAATAATTGAGGGATGTAGCGTGCGTGATGGAAACAGAAGAGAGCAAGTACAGAATTCGTAGAAACGCTTGAAAATAAGAAAAACAATCAGTAAATAGATCAGAATATACACTAAGACACCCTAATATAACCAACATATCCATGCACCTTGCTAATGGTTAAAAGTGACGCGTTGCGTGCAATCGTACCAAAAACTTAATTAAAACAAAAATAAATACAACTCACTTCAAAATATTCACAATCTAGGACACCACAACGTGCAGCTATCACTAAAAATCGATTATCATCAATCTGTAAAGTGCGTTGTGTTACAAAACATTCCATATTGATTCACAAAATCCCGTGATGACTAGCACTATTTTAATAGGCGGGTCGGGAGAAGGAATGAAACAGTGTAAATGTCTTCAGATAATACTTGATATTGATTCTTGTGGAGACAGAATAATTAAAAGTCAACAAACGTTTAAATCAAAATTATTTTTTTTTCTGGAAAATATGTTCTCCTGTGAGAGATAAGTGTAAGATATTTTGTAGTATGATAAAGTAGCTTAATTGACATCAATGTATGACCTCGGGTCAATGTTTGCTAAAAATGTAGATGGACTAAAAAAGTACTAAGGTGACCAATAGGATCATACCATATACTGTAAATATACATACATTTCTTTACGTGTCACCACTTAAATGTTAGGGGAGGTAACTTAATCGTGTGTTTCTTTAATTTTTGATTCAAGGGAAAGAATTTAAGCATTACAAAATGCTAAATAAATAAAAGATTCTCGTTCAGTTTAAATTGCATACGGTTAAACGCAAAAGTATATAAAACAAAGAATATTGTTTTATGCCCACTTAAAAAAAAAAACCGTTACATTTTATTTGTGAATGTTGTTATTTGCTGTTAATATTAAATATTAAAAACAAAATTTTACTTGATGCACATGACGATGAGGTGGAAACGTATCTGCTCTGTTACTTTCAACGACACTTCTGTAGTATCTGCTTTTGCTATATTGTAAATTTATCGCTCAGCGCTGGCACGCGTTTTTCATCAATTTATTGAGTATTACTGTATTACAAAACATCCCAGAATAACGTGTCTACGGCCAGCGCTATGTTTTATACGCACAGACAATAATTATACCGAGGAAGAGAAACATCTGTTACAGATAAACACAAGTTCAAAGAAGTTTATGTTTGGATGTATAACGGCTTTTTACGCGATGTTCATATTTTAACGGTATGTCTTCCACATGCAAAGAGATGTTTAATCCTCTAACTACTAACTTCGTTGCTTCTAAGATGTTGTGCTATTCAAACATGGATAAGTTGAATCTCGACTTTCGTGATCTAGAATGTGGGCTACATTGTAAAACCCGGACACACTTAGATTAGTTATTGTTTTCTACTTACATCTTAGTAAGATTCGTTGGAACTGGTGTGAATAGTCGACCTCGCTGTGCAAACTCCATGCTTGAAAGTGATCGTTAGTTTAATAAACCGACTGGACAATTAATAGCTTAGACACTCGTAGTAAGAGTGAGGTTATATAAGACAGAACTTACATATACGAACATGCTTACCTGTATGATTATAACCTGAGACTTTGACAACAGATTTAGAGAGAAGAAAGCAACTTTTACAAATATAATGTAACAGAAAGATCATCGGAGTAACGAACCTGAATAGTTATAACAAGTCAACAGGTTTAAGACACATGGATAGACGCGCTATTCTCATAATAACAAAATGACTGAGGCAGACATGGTATAGCCGCATACGGATATCACATTAGTTACCAAAGATTGTCCCACAATGCCCAGTACCAGACAAAATAAGAACTGATAGACAGAAAAGAAATACATTGGCAACATAAAAGAATTGACGCTTCTAACTGTGCAGGAACTAAACAAGCTAACAAGTAATAGATAAAACTGGCGGGTACTAGTACAGCACTAATATAAGTATATATAATTTATAAGTAATCAACTTGTCACAGGTTAAGTAAGGAATAAATCTTAACTAATTTTAATATTATTTGACTAAGTAAGTTGATTACTTATAAATTAGGCAAGTTGTCTACATTGGACCAAGTGTCTGCTCTGGAGGATCTTCTCCAAGAGAATACGGATGATAGATTACAGGGCCCAGATCTTGAGGATTTTGTACTACACCGTTTCTTATGTCATACGGCATCAGATCTGGAGGAATGTGTGTTGCGTGGTTTTTATTGACTATAATAATTTGTAATCTGAAGAACATTATGAGAATAAGTTCATACGCGTTATCGTGCTATATCAACGAATGGTTTGGGTGATCACACGTGATGAGATTTCATTAGCTCCAACGCCTGGGTTTTGGGTCCACAATTATTATACATATTTATTTATCCAGACAGTTCCCCACTTCAATTACATTGCATCTTATTAATACATATATGTCAATGCGTCTCCTAATGTCCTTTTTCCATACCATCACATACTCTGGCCTATATACTGAAGATGACGGCGTCCGTAACATCTAAGTAGCGATAACCAAAGTATGGATATAAAATATATTTGATAGCTCCTGAAAACAGATACTCCTCTTATAAATTATTGTTGAACTAGGATATTTGCGTTCGACATCAACGAAATACTTATGGCGACCTTTACACAACCATGCCACGTAGGAGATCTATCATAAACTGTAATTAGCATAAGAGCGAAATAGATCACGTCTTACTTCGTCGGAGTCAAAATACAAAAGGCCAAGATCAACCGTTTTAATCAATTAGCGCGGCACCTCATTACGTCACTATTCCCTAGAGATGTCAACCCACTATCGCGTTCATTAACAAATGTTGCAAAACATTTCATGTTGGCTGCAGATAGAAATGTTACGGTGTATATTAAACTGCTAACAGATTTAAGTAATGCCAACAAGTAAAACCACATAATAATATTCTTTAACAAATCGCTTCCCCGGTGGGCTAGAAAAAAAAAACAATTATATTGGTTTTTTTTACGACGTATCATCAAAAATTTATATCGCAATTAATTTACTGAAACATCGGGTAAAACAAAAAATATGTGACAAACGGCCAGAGATGTTTACAATGAAAAGTGTCTAAGGTCGTTGTTCTAAACATAGTGTGTCAATAAATGAAAATCATATCTACTAAATATTATTTTACCTAACGAAATTAATCGTCAACAGTCAATATAATATAGAATAGTTTATGAAGTTTAACTACGAATTAAGTATTAATGTTTAAACTAAATTGTATTTTAAATAAATTAAGATGTAGTACATAACTCATTAAATGTGTATATGTTTTGTTTTTAAAAGAAGTAAGTAATGTCATGTAATATGATGTTTAATGTAAATAACCAGTAGTGTAAATACAACTAGCAAAGACAAGTAAGAAAACAGGATAGAAAGAGTAGATATAGACAAAAGAAAGGAAGAAAGTGTGTGTAAAATGTAATAAAGAAAATTAGACATGATAAATTCCCATTACCCTATTAACAAATCTTACTAATGTCTATTTGTAACAAAATAAAATCCTAATAATATTTAATTAATTGTAACATGTAAATATAATAATAAGATTAAGTAAAATAAATAATTTAAAATTCTAAATTTAACTAGTTAATGGAATATTATAGTTACATATAATAAATTAATGTCCAATAATATACAAATGTAGAAAAAATCCTCTGCAAAGTGACGAACATCACAACGTCCGATCAAAAATTATCCAATGTCATTTATTTCGAATGTTCAAATAGTCAATGTAGTTAAAATCGTTCCAAGTGTTTAATCGGCTTTGTCGAATCTTGATATGTAAATAGAATCCATGGAAAGTATATTTGTAATGTAGTGCAATTAATGTTCGATTTCCAAATTCGGGTAAATCGCACTAAATCAGGTGGTAAATCTTAATGGAAACCATTCAATGTTTATCGCTGTTCAATCATGTAACGAAGTAGGGTACCAACGTGAGTTGACAAGACTTGGTTTAGATCCATACAATTTCCCGTATGTTGACAGGAATGATTCAAACGATAGCCCGCAACGTATCATCAAATAGCAGGTACATAGTGTGTAGTTCACCAATGTAGAAGTAGTCATTGTATCATTAATCCTTCAATGTTTATATGCATCACAGTAAATTGCTGGCAAGCAATTTGAATTAAGAATGTATATGTTCTTGTAACTAATGCTTTGACGGAGGTATCTTTTACCTGTGCAGATTTCTCTCAGTAATAGACCCGAATTGTCTATACAGAAAAGTCTCAATGACGCTGGTCATAAAATTGATTCGTTATCAAAACGTTAATACGTCTTTGTCATTCAAAGTTCGTAAACACACTTTTGAAGTTATGCCATGTTTTGTTTGGCGAAAAATCGATCATCTTTTGCATGAATATTCTTTCAGACGTTCCACAAGATATTCATAGAAAATATGGCATGAATTCACGAAAAGTATGTAATGTGCATTGTTTCTGGTTTGTGAAGAAAGTGACCTGCATAATCCAAATGAAAGTACGCCTGACAACAAATGTCATGAATTCATCACCATTTGATTGAGCAATATTTAGTTTTCGAGTGTAGATGATGGTTTTCTTGATAATGAGTCTGCAACCACATTGTCAGATCCTCGAATTGGTTGAATCTGAAAGTCAAATAGCTGCAATAATGTAGCAAAACGTGCCATTTTAGCGTTCTAATGATAAACCTTTCTGAGAGAAGCCACCGCTTTTTGGTCACTCTGGATTATGAAAGGTGAACCAAGTAGGTATCGTTCCAGTTTCTGTATTGCCCAAACGACTGCTAATAACTCCATATCAATGACAGAGTATTTTCTTTCAGTTTCGGACAGCTTCGTGGAGAGATATATAGCGTGGGATGTAACATTCCCTCATATTCCTGAAGCAAACTGGCTCCCAGCCCGAAATTACTTGCATCTGTTCGGAGAATATATATTTTGGCAATATCAGGTGGCCTCAGAATAGGAGGTTTAGAAAATGGATGAAAATTTTATTAAATGCTAATTGAAAAGTTTCTGTCCAGTTTACCTTCATAGGCAATCCTTTTTTTCAATAGAGACGATAATACCAACGTAATACTGGACAAATTTGAAATAAATCTGCTGTAATACTGAACTAATCCTAACAAACTGCACACTTGTTTCTTTGTGGTTGGAATTGCTAGGTTAAGGATCTTAGATACATTTTGAGGTATAGTTTGAATCCTATCAGAACCAAAAGTATGTCCAAGAAAAGAGATTTCTTTGAAAGCGATCTAGACTTTAGTAGGTCTTGCAGTTAGATGATGTACTCGTAGAGTATCTAACAGAGAACTAAGTCCCACAAAATGTTCCTCAAAAGACGAACTGAATAAGCAGATATCGTCAATATAAGTGATGATATCATCTCTAAAGGAATCTGCAGTATCCCTTAGTGAGATCAATTTTCGTAAAGAAAATAGCAGTACATAAACGAGCAAGTAGATCGTCAAGTAATGAATGTGGTTCAGCATCCGAAATCGATTTTGCATTTAATTTACGGTAATCAACGAATAGTCTAATATCATTGTCTTTCTTCCGAACAATAACTAATGGTAAAGAGTATGGCGAATTACTGTGTTCAATAATACCTAATGTTAACATTTGATCTAGTTCGAGTGCTGTTTTACTCTGATAATGTAGTGGAACAGGATATGGAAGCAGACAAATAGGTATATCATCGGTAAGAATGATATCATGATAAATCACAGAAGTTCGACCAGGTAGGCCAGAAATAACATCAGAAATGACTGCAGAAGATTAGATATCTGACGTTGTTGTTGAGATGTCAACGAAGATGAAATAGAAACATCTCGCCAAGATTTTGTAGCAATTAATACAGGTACAGGTAAAGACATGTGAATGTCAGGGAAAGAAGATTCTTCCTCCTGAATCACCTAAAGACTAGAATAATGACAAGAATTGACAACATTGTTATTAATGTCGTGAAAAATAGATTGTAAATGCTCAGGTCGTGTGTGAAATTCGTTAAGCATGTTAATATGGAATATTTTATTTTGACCCTTAATGTCTAATACGTAATCAACATCTGAGATTCTATTAATGACTTTAAATGGACCATTCCATGCAATGAGTAATCTGTTATCTTCGAGAGGAAGCAACACAACAGCTTCATTGCTTGGAAACAGTTGACGTAAACGTCTATTCTTGTTCTGGAAAAGACGAGATTTAAGTTTTGCAGCCTCTGACGAAGCTGTAGCCAACTGACAAGCGTCGACAATCTTGCGACGAAGATTGATCACATATTCATAAGATGACTGAGTGTCCTGAGTCATCTCAGAGTCAGGAAGAAAATATTTTATTAACCCCATTGGACCACTAGATGTAGCTCCAAAAACAAGCTCAAAGGGGGAAAGACCGGTCTGCTTATGCGGCACTTCTAGATAGGCGATAAGTAAAGCAGGCAATCCTCTGTCCCAATCCTGAGGATATTTAACACTTACTTCTTCTTCTTCTTCTTCTTTGATCCATAACCGCCAACCGTCAAAGCAGTCAGCGACCATCACGCCTGGTGGCGTCTTGTAGGGCAGCAACAAATTGATTCCACCTTGCTCGGTCGGCGGCCATCCTTCGTACAGTGCCCCAACTGTGGTTCATTCTTTGCATCTCAGCTTCCACAGTTCTACGCCAAGTTGTTTTTGGTCGGACTCTCTTTCGCTTTCCCTCGGGGGTCCATAGCATAGCTGTTCTTGTGATGGTATCAGGGTCCCTTCTGATGACATGGCCAACCCAACTCCAGCGTCTGCCAGCTATGATGGTGTGCATGTCCTCCTGGTTACTCCGAATAAGTAGTTCTTGGTTGCTGATGGTGTTTGGCCAAAAGATTCGGAGAATTTTCCTTATGCAGATTGTGTGGAAGGAGGAAATTAACACTTACGTTGTGTAATAATTGTTTGAGTGTTCTGTTGAGCCTCTCCACAGAACCATTACTCATTGGGTGATACATGCTACTCAGGTTCATATCTCTTTTTAGAGTCTCCATGACTGATGTCAAGGTGGCAAAAACAAACTGAGACTCATGGTCAGATAAAAGTTTACGGGGAAAACCCAGTCTAGAAAAAATATAGGAAAAGAGCATCAGCTACATCAGTAGTAGTGATATGCTTAAGAGGAATGGCTTCTGGCCTTCGCGTGCATAGATCAATGCACGTGAGAACATACTGGTGTCCTCTAGCAGAAGTGATTAATGGACCGATAATATCAACGGCCATTTTGTCAAACGGTCGTTTCGATATATCGGATGCTTGAATCGGAGCAGAATGAAAAGCTCCTCGAGATTTCACTTACTGGCAGGTCACACATGAACGTACGTATGACGATACGTCCATTGAAACACCCGACCAAAAGAAAGATGATAACACTCTATAACATGTTCGAGTGTACCCCATATGACCCGCGCAATGTGAGTCATGTGCATGTCGTAATATATATGGTCTCAATGTCAGAGGTACTATTAACTGTTGTTTAACCTTTGAGGTATCCATAAAGTTTGTAAATAAAATATCGTTCTTTATGGTAAACCAATGTTTACGACTATTATTTAACATGAAAGCATCATCCTTTTTGAATAATGCACAATTTTTTATAAAAATTTATCTTCTCTTTGTAGTTTGGCAAATGACACTCTATCAATCACTGAGTTAATGTCAGTATCATCCTGAGCAATAGAGTCAGGCTCTGAATTATTGTGGTTCTCTGATCGTGTGGTAACTGCATTGGCAGTCAACAAATTAATTATTTCTCACTCTTCTATTTCTTCTGGTTTACAGTAGAAACAGGGGTGAAACAAGGCTGTATTATGTCACCACTACTTTTTGGAATAGCTATTGATTGGGTTATGAGAAACTATACCCACAATGAACAATTAGGTAAAAAATGGACAAATGGAAAATTCCTGGGGGCTCTGGATTTTGCAGATGATTTAGCATTCTTAAGTTCAACACCTAGACAATTCCAAGAAGGAGCAAATAATTTGTGTCATCTCTCGGTTAAAATAGGTCTCCAAATAAATGCCACTAAAACTAAAGCTATGAACTTTTCTAACGAGACCTTTGATATCATCCTGAACGGGGAAAAACTACAGAAAGTTGAAAGTTTCAATTATTTAGGCAGTAAAATGACTCAGGATGGTGACACAACAAGAGAAATCCATACTAGAATTGCTTTGGCAGCTAGCGCCTTCAATAGATTATCTAACGTTTGGAAATTACGATCATTGAATATACATACCAAGCTTCGCCTGTTTAATTCAAATGTTATCTCAGTGTTAACATACGGCTGTGAGAGTTGGAAAATAACAAAATCATCGGAGAACAAGCTGAATACATTCGAGAACAAATGTCTTAGAAAACTCATGAACATCAGTTGGAAAGAATTCAAGACTAATCGACAAATAAGAGAAGACTCTAGGCAGAAATATGTCTCCGACTATATAAGGAAAAGACGATGGTCATATATCGGTCATGTCCTACGAATGCAAAACAACAGAATACCACTACAGGAGCTCACTTGGGTTCCTGAGGGTAAGAGGAAAAAAGGAAGACCAAAAGAAACACTCAGAAGAACAATAATAAGAGAAGGAAGAACGTTGGGTCTAAGTAATGTGCAAGAGCTAAGAGGAGTGGCGTCACAACGAACAACCTGGAGAGCACTGGTTTCTGCCTTATGCGCCGTGTTTGGTGCTTAACACATTAACTACCGAATTGAAAAACACACTGTGGCCGAATTAAATTTTTTTTCCCATTTTCATCCTGTAGGTGTTTGCACAAAGTAAGCTGTAGTTTTCGTAATTGTTTACAGATTTTTATGAATTACACGTCATTTTAAAGATAAATGAATTACTATTACAATAAACACTGGTTGTAACTCTAATAGAGGTTGTTGCTATTTAACGGCCCTCCGATGGCCGAGGACTTGCAATATTTTCACAATTATAACTGCTTGCGCCCCATCTCTATCAAAATCACAATTTCAATCAATGGGCACACCGTTTTCACTCTTGTCCTCGTCGCTAGATCTATCAGTCAATTGTTGAAACATGCTTCTATCCTATTCAGCCGTTAGACGAGATTTTCCTCGCATTTTTTGTAGTCCTATCACTAGTTGCCACGGTAAACAGTTTTACACGATTTGGTAACTAATCCAAAACGCTGAAAAATATGAACATAATATCAATTTTCCAGTGTTCTACAACAACCATGCTTTGGGAATTTGTTTTCCGGTGGCAACTTAAAATCTCGAACCAGATCAGAGAGTGTTTCAGTACATTTTTCATTCGTTTTATTACTAAAATTAGATTGGCGCTCTGAGCGGCTTGCGGTCCAAATGTGATTATTTTGTGAGCCGCTGACAGCGGCTTGCGGTAGTTAATGTGTTAAAGAATTTATTATTATTATTTCTTCGGGTGAGCAATCTATACTACCATGTTTGCGACCCACTGTCAAATCAGCAATTGAATTGTTTAATAAACATACAGTAACATTTCCTGAAAAGAAAGGTGTGTGAATATTAACAATAGCTGAGGGGTAGAACTCAATTGTTCCACCAAATGTAATACACTCGACGCTTTTCCCCGTAGAGCATTGTGGTGGAACAAGCGATTGTCTAACACCAGTAGTTGTCGACCCAGAGTCCTTGAGTACAGACACATGAATACCGTTGACAAAACCCCTGTTGAACACCAGAGTACCCGTTCCATCATGAACCATCGAGAGACCAACTGCCGGAAGAGATGTACGCACTTCAGCCTTGTAGTGCTATCATTTTGGAATAGAGTTAGGCATTCTTGGCAACTATCAGCAACATCAAAATTAAATGAGCAACACGCAGTTGAGTGAACTTGATTATTTACATCCTGATTACCCTCAGACGTGCCAACTGTAAGTGCCGCCTCAGCATTATGTTCGGACCTTCTTGGCCCTCGAGAAAAAGGTCGTTGCCTTTGACGATCAACATAGTTATTCTGATTTCTAACATTTTGGCTATTACTTCTATTTCTATAGTGTTGGTTATTATTATTCCAATTATTATTCTGAGGAATGTAATTATTTTGTCTACCAAAGTTGGATCCTTGTTGACCATTATGATTATTATTAAAGTTGTTGTTGTATCTAAATTGAGGTGACTGATTTCTAAATTGTTGTCGACCTCTATTTGAGTTATCATTCTGGTAATAATTATTATTTCTGTGATAATTATTATTATCGTTATACCTTCTGTGCTTAAAGTTTCTGTCTAGGCTTTGAGATCTGAATCTGCCATTTTTGTTCCAAGTTGAAACTGAAGCAGATGGAAGTGCTTCTTTGATTTGATTGTTACTAAAACATGCACCCTGATGTGCTATGCATTATTGTCTTGCTAAGGTTTCCATAGATGATAAATCTGATGGCTTGCATTCCTGAAGGAAAGACCAGAATGGCTTGCTTACTGAGAATAATACTTTATTCATGAGTATTAGATCTATAAGTTTGTCATACGTTTTCTCAATTCCCGAGAGTTGGATCCATCTATTAAACGCAAGACGTATACCGGAAATAAATTCCGAAAAATCCTTCTGAGAATCTGGAATCACAATCTTAAACTTCATCCTATATCCCTCTTCTGTAAGTTGAAAACGCTCTAATAATATCTTTCTGACAGCATCAAAGCCACTTTTAAGTGAATCATCCATATTAATTACAACAGTCACGGGATCTCCAGCCAAAAATTGTATAAGTTTGCCAGCCCATAATGATTTGTCTAGTTTATTAGCTATACATACACTTTCGTATCTTGCAAGGTATGATGACATGTCATCAATATTTTGGTTAAATGTAGGTAGCTTAAATCTATCATTACCTTTATTGTGTAATGTAGAATCAGCAGTAGAGGAATCACCATTATTGCCATTATTAGCAGTTAGTAATTTTGCTTCTTCTATACGAAGAAGTAACACCTCTTTTTCTTCAATACGTTTTATCTCATCTTTAGATTCTTGTTCTGCTTTCTTCTTCTCTTCTTTAGCAAGTCTTTTCTCTTCCTCGATACGTTTTATCTCGTCATTAGCTTCTTGTTCTGCTTTCTTCTTCTCTTCTTTAGCATCTTGTTCAGCCATTTCACGTTTCATTTCAGCTTTCTTTCTTTCTTCTTTTGCTTCTTGTTCGGCTTTCCCACGTTTTATTTCCGATTCCTCTTGTTTCGCTTTAGCTAACTCAGCCATAGCAAATTCTCTCAAAGCGTCAGTTTTGTAACCAAATTCCTTCCCAATCTTCATGAAAGATACTAGGTTGGCTATGTTTACCACTAACAGTGACTCAATAAGTCAATTAATTACCTATCAATATGCTTTACAGATTAATTTTAAGTAGAAAATTTTTTATTAATATTATATAATGATATGCCTTCCTCAGGCGAATAAATATTAGCTAATGGACTACTAGTACACTGCAATCAATAAATATTACAGTCATATAATATATTCATAAATAACTGTGGACACCATGTTAGTATCATATTGTGAATTAACATTACATAAACCAAAGACCAGAGTGGAACAAAGGAATAATTGTCAAACTGCCCAAGAAGGGAGATCATGCAGACTGCAATAATTGGAGAGGAATCATTCTTCTCTCAGTTCCCAGTAAAATACTAGGTAGGATAATTATACAAAGAATTTCAAAAGCAGTAGACGACAAACTAAGGAAAGAACAAGCAAGATTTAGAAAGAACAGAAGATGTGTAGATCATATATTCACTCTCAGGAACGTTATACAGCAGTGCTCAGAATGGCAAAGACAGCTGTACATTAACTTCGTTGATTTTGAAAAGGCTTTTGACAGCATACATAGGGACAGTTTATGGAAAATACTGAGGGCTTTTGGAATTCCAAGCTGCATAGTGTCAATCATAAAAAGCCTCTATGCCAACTTTACGTGTAGTGTTACGCAGAGCAACCTATCCTTTGAGGTGAAGACAGGAGTACGACAGGGATGCCCCTTATCAACCACTCTATTTTAACAGTCATGGACTTTGTGATGCGCCAGACAACAGAGGGTAGTCCAAGAGGAATAAGATGGACTACATTTTCTACATTGGAAGATCTGGAATATGCAGATGACATTGCACTACTAGCACATTCACATCAACACATCCAGGAAAAAACGGATAGACTTAATAAGTTTAGCCAGCAGGTGGACTTGAACATCAATTTAAAGAAGTCAGAGGTCATGACGCTCAATGTGAGCAACCCTGAGCCCATATCAGTAAGGAATCAGCAACTGGTACAGACAGACACCTTCACATACCTAGGATGCATAGTAACACCAGACGGAGGGGCAAACAAAGACATCAACATCAGAATGAATAAGGCAAGAACAGCCTTTTTTAGCCTAAACAACACCTGGAAGTCCTCTCAATACAGCACAAGCACAAAATTAAGATTATATCAGAGCTGTGTGCTTTCTGTTCTTCTCTATGGTGCACTGACTCTGTTCAGTATCATGTTTTCTGCTATGCTGACTGATGCTTTTAGAGACGGGGACACAGGAATCGACATTAGTTATCGTATTGATGGAAAATTGTTTAACCTTAGGAGGCTTCAAGCAAAAACCAAGGTCAAATCACACACCATCAGAGATCTTCTGTTTGCTGATGATTGTGCCCTCAATGCTGGCTCAGAGGCTGATCTGCAGCATAGTGTGGATAGATTCTCCGAATCCTGCGCCAAGTTTGGGCTTACCATCAACACGAAGAAAACAGAAATCATGTACCAACCAGCTCCTGGCACAGTTTATACTGAGCCAATCATCAAGGTTAATGGTGAGAAACTGAATGTTGGGAACAGATTCACATACCTTGGTAGCATACTATCCCAGAACATTGTCATTGATGATGAGGTGAACACCAGGATCTCCAAAGCCAGCAGCACATTTGGCAGACTATACACCAACGTTTGGCATCGAAGTGGCATTAGTCTACAGACAAAGCTTAAGGTGTACAGAGCTGCGGTGCTTCCAGTGCTGCTTTATGCATGTGAAACATGGACTGTATACAGGCGCCACGTAAAGAAGCTAAACCACTTCCATACAGTCTGTCTCAGGAAGATAATGAACATCAAATGGCAAGACAAGATCCCGGATACCGCCGTTCTTGTCAGAGCTGGTATCCCTAGTATTGATACTATTCTGATGCAGTCACAGATTCGCTGGGCAGGTCATGTAGTCCGCATGCCAGACCATCGACTGCCAAAGATACTTTTTTATGGTGAGATACAGAAGGGTAAACGCTCCCATGGTGACCAAAAGAAGCGCTTCAAAGACACGTTAAAGACGTCATTGAAAACCTTTAACATAAACCCAGACACATGGGAAGCTGCTGCGCAAGACCGAACTGCTTGGCGCACATCTCTTCGTAAAGGTGCAGCGGCATGCGAATCATCCAGAAGAGCAGCAGCGGAACAGAGGAGACAAGCTAGAAAGGACCGTGTAATAAAACCTTCACATGAAGCAAACATTCCCTGCCCACACTGTCCGAGATCTTTCCAGGCCCACATCGGGCTCATCAGTCACCTTCGTACCCATAGGCTAACCTAACATATTCCTAAACAATTGGATGAATAGAGTGGTCTTCATCACCCGTGATGGACGAACAACATGGTGCAGAATTCTGGAGAGTAACAGAGAAGGAAATGTCGAAATTGTCCTCTTTTCACACAACATGCCTAAGAAAAATTCACCCAATCTTTTGGCCGAATACCATCACCAACCAAGATCTGCTTACTCGGAGCAAGCAAGAGGACATGCACACCATCATAGCTGGCAGACGCTGGAGCTGGGTTGGCCATGTCCTCAGAAGTGACCCTGATGCCATCACAAGAACAGCTATGATTTGGACCCCTGAAGGAAAACGAAAGAGGGACCGACCAAAAACAACCTGGCGGAGGATTGTGGAGGCTTAGATGCAAAGAACGAACCAGAGTTGGGGCACTGTACGAAGGATGGCCGCCGACGGAGCAAAGTGGAATCAATTTGTTGTTGCCCTACAAGACGCCACTAGGCGTGATGGCCACTGACTGCTTTGACGGTCGGCGGCTAAGGATCAAAAGAAAAAAGAAACCAAAGAAGACAGTTTTTTTACAAAATAATATCACACCGCAATGTACAACGCCACACCAAGAAAATGTTTTTAAATCTGAATAAAATCTTTTACAAACGAATTACGACGACAACAAAAATGAGGTCAAATCACCGCAGAAAAATCTAAAAATAGACCAGACAGGACCCATTGACAAGAAACACAGCTGACATGTAGAAGTGAATGATAGTTAGGTTACAATCATGGATATTTGACGAACGAATGACAATAAATGAGTGAAAAATGAAACAAAGTACAATGAAAATACAACGTATATATACGATACGTTACCCCTAAACATATAATATTGAATAAATTCAGGAGCAAACAGAGTATGCGACGAAATTATCTCAGTCGATCTTTTGCAAACTGAAAATATTCAAAATGTCCCTAAAAACGGTTTTGACATCGCGACCTGCCGCAGCGGTATGACAAAATCAAAACTCCCGCCATCCTCCCACATAAATAACATATTAATATACATAAAACATATAGAAACAAATAGTTATTAGTAAAGAGATTGCGTACAATATAACCTGGACAGATCTTGTTAGACCAAAAATGGTACTTATCTTAGGCCTGAACAAAAATATCCGACACCGCGGGTATGAACCATAAAACTACTTAAGGAGACAAACTGGTGATTTGCAACAGGTTATATGTATCGTACAAGTGGTTCCCTTGATCAAATTGAGGCCATAGTATATTGAAAGTCTTGAGATTTTGATAGAAGTCTTCTCAGCAGACTTGAAGCCGGCATCTTGATAGGAATTGTCTTCTGGGCGTCGTCATGGTTTCCAGTACGCATGCGCCGTAAGGTGTCATATATGCAGATTTTGTTCTCAACGGCAATAAAGTTTATAAAATCTTCACAATTGGTATTCTCACTGTTTCTATTTTATACTTTATAATGTTCTTGGAAAAATCGTTATCCCCATCACTGAGCCGCCATGTTCTCTGTTGCGTGGTTTTTTTATTGATTATAATAATTTGTAATCTGAAGATTATTATGAGAATAAGTTTATATGAGTAATCGTGCTATATCAACGAATGGTTTGGGTGATGATCACAAGTGATAAGAATTCATTAACTCCGACGCCTGGGTTTTGGGTCCACAATTATTATACATATTTATTTATCCAGACAATTCCTCACTTCAATTACATGGCATCTTATTAATACATATATGTCAATGCGTCTCCTAATGTCCTTTTTCCATATAATCACATACTCTGGCCTATATACTGAAGATGACGGCGTCCGTAACATCTAAGTAGCGATAACCAAAGTATGGATATAAAATATATTTGATAGCTCCTGAAAACAGATACTCCTCTTATAAATTATTGTTGAACTAGGATATTTGCGTTCGACATCAACGAAATACTTGTGGCGACCTTTACACAACCATGCCACGTAGGAGGTCTATCATAAACTGTAATTCGCATAAGAGCGAAATAGATCACGTCTTACTTCGACGGAGTCAAAATACAAAAGGCCAAGATCAACCGTTTTAATCAATTAGCGCAGCACTTCATCACCTCACTATTCCCTAGAGACGTCAACCTACTATCGCGTTCATTAACAAATGGTGCAAAACATATGTTGTTGGCTGCAGATAGAAATTTTACCGCGTATATTAAACTGCTAACAGATTTAAGTGATGCCAACAAGTAAAACCACATAATAATATTCTTTAACAAATCCCTTCCCAGGTGGGCTAGGAAAAAAAACAATTATATTGGTTTTTTTAACGACATATCATCACAAATTTATATCGCAATTAATTTACTGAAACATCGCGTAAAACAAAAAATATATGACAAACGGGCAGAGAAGTTTATAATAAAAAGTGTCTAAGGTCGTTGTTCTAAACATAGTGTGTCAATAAATGAAAATCATATCTACTAAATATTATTTTACCTAACGATATTAATCGTCAACAGTCAATATAATATACAATAGTTTATGAAGTTTAACTAAGAATTAAGTATTAATGTTTAAACTAAATTGTATTTTAAATAAATTAAGGTGTAGTACATAACTCATTAAATGTGTATATGTTTTGTTTTTAAAAGAAGTAAGTAATGTCATGTAATATGATGTTTAATGTAAATAACCAGTAGTGTAAATACAACTAGCAAAGACAAGTAAGAAAACAGGATAGAAAGAGTACATATAGACAAAAGAAAGGAAGAAAGTGTGTGTAAAATGTAATAAAGAAAATTAGACATGATAAATTCCCATTACCCTATTAACAAATCTTACTAATGTCTATTTGAAACCAAATAAAATCCTAATAATATTTAATTAATTGTAACATCTAAATATAATAATAAGATTATGTAAAATAAATAATTTAAAATTCTAAATTTAACTAGTTAATGTAATATTATAGTTACATATAATAAATTAAAGTCCAATAAAATACAATTGTAGAAAAAATCCTCTGCAAAGTGACGAACATCACAACGTCCGATCAAAAATTATCCAATGTCATTTATTTCGAATGTTCAAATAGTCAATGTAGTTAAAATCGTTCCAAGTGTTTATTCGGCTCTGTCGAATCTTGATATGTAAATAGAATCCATGGAAAGTATATTTGTAATGTAGTGCAATTAATGTTCGATTTCCAAATTCGGTTAGATCGCACTAAATCAGGTGGTAGATCTTAATGGAACCTATTCAATGTTTATCGCTGTTCAATCAATGAACGAAGTAGGGTACCAACGTGAGTTAACAAGACTTGGTTTAGATCCATACAATTTCCCGTATGTTGACAGGAATGATTCAAACGATAGCCCGCAACGTATCATCAAATAGCAGGTACATAGTGTGTAGTTCACCAATGTAGAAGTAGTCATCGTATCATAAATCGTTCAATGTTTATATGCATCATAGTAAATTGCTGGCAAGCAATTTGAATTAAGAATGTATATGTTCTTGTAACTAATGCTTTGACGGAGGTATCTTTTACCTGTGCAGATTTCTTTCAGTAATAGACCCGAATTGTCTTTACAGAAAAGTCTCAATGACGCTGGTCATGAAATTGATTCGTTATCAAAACGTTAATACGTCTTTGTCATTCAAAGTTCAGAAACACACTTTTGAAGTTATGCCATGTTTTGTTTGGCGAAAAATCGATCATCTTTTGCATGAATATTCTTTCAAACGTTCCACAAGATATTCATAGAAAATATGGCATGAATTCACGAAAAGTATGTAATGTGCATTGTTTCTGGTTTGTGAAGAAAGTGACCTGCATAATCCGAATGAAAGTACGCCTGACAACAAATGTCATGAATTTATCACCATTTGATTGAGCAATATTTAGTTTTCGAGTGTAGATGATGGGTTTCTGTATAATGAGTCTGCAACCACATTGTCAGATCCTGGAATTGGTTGAATCTGAAAGTCAAATAGCTGCAATAATGTAGCAAAACGTGCCAATTTAGCGTTCTAATGATAAGCCTTTCTGAGAGAAGCCACCGCTTTTTGGTCACTCTGGATTATGAAAGGTGAACCAAGTAGGTATCGTTCCAGTTTCTGTATTGCCCAAACGACTGCTTGTCATAAAATTAACCATGATACAACGTTAAAATATCTCCAATGATACAACGTAGGGATAAAAACTAATGCGTAAGCTACTAGAATACATGATCGCCCACGCCGCGGGTCATCACCCGCCATGGAACTTAAATTGTTGGACGTGAAGGCAAAACGTTACCCTTGGAACGGGATGAGAACGGAGATCAAAAGGAAAAATCTGACTGAACGCGTGCTTGAATCTAGCAAGGCTAAAAGACGCAATTGGTGGGGAAAGGAGGAAAAGTCACGTCCCCAAGTTGACACAAGGTAAAGAAATCGACAAAAGGGACCTTAGCTATTATACGCAACAGTCATTTCTTGGACGCTTTTGCGATAACTTAGTCCGTTTATTTGAATTCAGCGGCAAACGCAGTACAGAAGATGCTAGAAAATATTTCGAAAAACCAACTAACCTTGAAAAGTAACTTTATCTTAATAATGATGTTAGGAATATAAAACCTAGCTGGCCGGATGGCCCATCTTGAGCAGTGAAATAATATGCTTTCATTTATACAGACGGATAGATAATAAGAAAGATATTGACAAAAGACTGTGTTGTTCATATCAGCGAGCGACTGCATTGAAACCACAAATGTCCCTAATTTTCAAAAACTGCAGCCTTGAGACTCAAGTGCTAAAATCTAGTTGGAATGAAAGAGACGGGATGGGGTGGAGAATTGTGGCTAAAAATAACTTTAAAGGCAAAATTGTGTAGGGGAAGGCAGAGTTGGTTCAAAAAAACAAGTGTGTTTTTTTGTGAAACGCAAGTAGAGACAGACGGACCAACAGACAATAATGCATACTTGACTGAGGTATGACTGAAATGACTTTTTGGTAGGAGGTTTGAATTTGAAAAGGAAAAAAGGCGGTGATTGGCCATAGATGAATATATTATCGGCGCTCAGACGCGCATTTTTGCCATTCGTCATAAGTTGTCCTAGTAGACACAGTGAATTATTTAGTGGTGTAATTCCCAGAAGCTAATTGAAATATTTAGAGGGACGCCATACTAAAGCCAGCAGCTCAGCTGAGTTTTGCTAGCAATTAACTGTGTTCTATATTCATAATTCTGGTAAGACTGAAAGTATTTCTTTGTATATTTTAATATTTGTTTAATGTTTCGAGTGATTTGATACTGCCATATCAAAATCTATCCCTTACAACAAGTAAGGATTCGCTCTAGACCCCCCGCCCCAGTTCAGGGTCTAGAGACAAATAAAATACATAAACTTCAGCAAGGATTATGAAGGACAGATCAAGTGTTGAGATCAATGGAACATATCACCTATCATATTCTATGGCAGGAAGCTAATGAACATATTTCAGAATATGTAGTCTGGGAGAACTTATCCTATGTGAAACCAACTTGGTAAGATGTGTTGTGTGGTCAAAGAGATCTGACCCGTCTATGTGGTGTTGTTGTTGTGTGTAGTGTTGTGTCCAGAAATGGTTTGGAGGATGGAATTCTGACACATGACCAATACTTTATTGCAGAACTGTGAGTTTTTATTTGGCACCAATGTGGTGTCAAATGAGGTGTTGAATATTACAAGAGTGGACCCGTGCAGTTTATATTTTGGCAGAGCAGCCTGATATTGCCCCCAAGCACGGAGAGGTGGGGCCACCTGATTCCAGCACCAGAATTACTCATTCAAGATACGTGAGCGTCTGGACTGCTGAATACTCACCAACTTAATTTCTAACACACCAATTATAATACCATCAATAAATGGACAATGTGTAGTCGCCATAGACAGGGAGTGATGAGGCCACCCCAACAGCACATCCATTAAACGTTCTCCCAGAAAAATTACAACTATAAACAGTAGTAATATTAACTAGTATTGTAAAATACATATGTACACACCTTTCATTTATTATGCCATATATTCATGCATTTCATTAATAATTGCCAAACCTTTCATATGTTCTGACCAAAATAAAACCTTGGTTCAGAACAAATAAACTTAAAGAAAATTTATTATCAAACATTTTACACAGCTTGAGTTATTTCAGTGTGTCATAACATTTTATTAATATTATTAGACTTATTAAATATCTGTGTGTGTGTATGTAAACTACCACAACACATTACATATCATTACCCTAGAATTTTAACGTAGCCACATTCATCAGAAAAAAAAGATAGGTGTGAGGTCGTAGTGGTAGCAAGAAGGGCCTTCTGAAAATTCACAGCTACATTTATCTCAGGAGCCTTCACAGCTGACCTCATGCATCAAATTAAGTAAGATCACAATCATACAATACCATCAATTCCACTACATATATTGGGGTCTCTTGTCCCGGGATAATTAGCCTATCAATAATATTAGGATCTCCTGATGGGAGAAATAAATTAGGGGAACACATTATAAAAATTAAAAGTGTCCCTGAAAATAAAAGTTGGTGAATCTTCACAGCCAGTGGTAGTTAATTGATTAATTAATTAATTAGAATTATTTTAGACTAGAGTAATTAGAATTACTTTAGTGGTTGGAAATTTTAGCTTGCTCATTGCTAAATTGTTTAAAAAGTATGGCGAAGCTAGCCAAATTCAGATCAGCTGCTGTGCTAACGGCAAAGGATATGGGAATGGATTATCAGGTTTTAATTCAATATGTAACGGCTGAATGTGATAAGTATATTGAACGGGAAGAAAGAAGATTAGAAAAAGAGGCTGAAAGAAAATTAGAGTCGGAAAGGTTGGCTGAAGAGAAGAGGTTAGAGGCTGAGATTAAGAGGCTGCAGATTGAGGCAGAAGAAAAACCACAGCAAAGGGAGGCAGAAGATAAAAGATTGACTGCCGAAAGGGAGGCAGAAGATAAAAAGGCCGAAAGGGAGGCAGAAGATAAAAGATTAACTTCCGAAAGGGAGGCAGAAGATAAAAAGGCCGACAGGGAGGCAGAAGATAGAAGGTTGCAGAGGGAGCACGAATTACGACTAAGGGAGCTGGAGCTAAAAGGCCAGGCTCCTGAAAATGGTGCCAGCCCTTTTGCCTCAGATGCTGCAGCTAGTCTGGGAGCCTCAACATCAGCTATGGGGTTTCATTTAGACCATTTTGTTGAGAAAGACGATGACATAGAGGGGTACCTAGGACGTTTTAAGTTATTAGCTACTACATATGGGTTAGAGAGAGAGAGAGGTGGAGTTTAAAGTTATCACAGGGACTGAGAGGTACTTCTTATGAAGTCTTCGCAAAAATGAACAGAGAAGACCAGGACAATTATGACATGTTAAAGCAGGCTTTGTTATTGAGGTACGAGAAAAATGGTGAATTTTATCGTAAGAAATTTAGAAATGCCAAACTGTCGTCTGGGGAGACATACCACCAATTCTCTGCCAGACTGGAAACCTATTTGGAGAAATGGACTGCTCTGGGGAAGACCCAAGATCTTAAAGAAATGATCATGATTGAGCAATTGAGAGAGTCCATGGCTCCAGACATGAGAAAATTCCTCTTGGAACAAGGTGCAGAGAAGTTGGGGGAGGTTTTAAATGTCGCTGAGAGGTATATGGCAGCCTAGGCAGCGGTAAGTGGTGCTAAAAAGAAGCACATAGACAATTTTAAAGCTCCACAGCAATATAATAAATTTGATAATAGAGAGCAGGGAAATAAAGGTAGGACAAACTTTGAACGGCCAAGAAATGACTACCGAGACAGAAACTCACAGTTCAATGACCAAAAATCCAATGAAAGAAAACCGTTTAACCAAGGAAAAAGATGGTGTAAATGGTGCAAGAAAGATAACCATAACACCGAATTTTGTAGAAGGAAACCTTCAAACATTGCTGCAATGAAGTCGGGGACTCAAAGATTAAAGGTTAATCCTAATGGACAGCAGGAACCTTATCACCCCCCAGTTTGTGAGGATGTTATTTGTAATGGGGTCACCATAAGGTGCCTTTATGATACAGGTTTGGATTATGATTCAGTTGTGAAGTCCAGCCTAGTGGACCCAAGTCAGTATACCACAGAAACAGTGGAAATACAAGGGGCGACTAAGGACATACCACTCATGACACTTCCCATCGCAAGGATAACGGTGAAAACTCGCTATGTGGAAGGAGAAATCAGAGCAGCAGTGATAGATGAACCAATCTACCCTCTGATATTGGGGTGTAGATACGTCTTCTTGGGGAATCCCGAGAGACCTGTGATCATGGCGACAGTGCAGACCAGGTCACAGAAGAAGGAGGAAGAAGGTGAACCTATAAATGCTCATCCAGAGGAGATGAGGAAGGCGCAGGCTGAGGATAGGACACTCAAGCCATGTTTTAAAAAATTGCCCAAATGCCACACACCTCCGAGCAAGGGGAATATTTTATGAAGAACAAACTATTATACAGGAAGGCCGGAACTGGAACAAATGGTCACAACCAGCTGGTTCTTCCCACTTCATATAGGGATAAAGTGATGGAACTCGGGCATGCGATTCCCTTCAGTGGTCACATGGGGATCAGCGCCACAGGACAGCGTATAGCTTGTCATTACTTCTGGCCAGGGATAACGGAGGATATAAAAAGATATGTCAAATCCTGCCCAGAATGTCAAAGAGTAGCTCCAAAGCATTGGACTGCTCCTGCAACTCTAGGGGAAATGCCCATAGTGGGAACATCTTTTGAGAGGGTTGCAGTGGATATTGTGGGACCTCTCACTCGGACCAAGAGGAGGAACAGTTACATCCTTACTCTGGTGGACACTTGTTCTATGTGGGGAGAGGCGGTAGCCCTGCCATCAATTGATTCAAAACATGTAGCAGAGGCACTACTTACAATATTTACCCGATTACGATTCCCGCATCAAATCTTGACGGATAATGGCTCTCAGTTCAAGGGGAAACTAACGGAAGAAGTTTTTAAGCTATTTCAAGCCAGACACTTTCATTGTAGTCCGTACCATCCGCAAGGGAACGGCCAGGTAGAGAGGTTCAACGGGACTCTCATTTCTATCCTGAGAAAGCTGGCACACGAAAAACCGGATCTGTGGGATCAATTCCTGCCCGCCGCATTGTTTGCGTATCGGGAGGTACCACATAGTTCAACCGGGATGGCTCCCGCAACTCTGCTATTTGGGAGGCCAATAAAAGGTCCATTAGAAGCCTTATTAAGGACCTGGACAGATGAGAAGGCGGAAGAGACTGTTACCTCATCTTATCAATACGTGAACGAACTGACCACTCGTTTGAAAGCTGGATGGAAACTGGCAAATGATAATTTGAAACAAGCCAGGTAGAAACATGCAGCATATTTTAATAGGAAGGCAAAGGACAGAGAACTAGCTGTGGGAGAGAAGGTGCTGCTTCTACTACCCGGTAGCCAGAATAAATTACAAATTGGATGGCAAGGTCCATATACGGTTCTAGAGAAGGTGTCTAGAACAAACTATAAAATTGACAAAAAGGGGAAGGAGAAAGTTTATCATGTAAACCTGTTAAAGAAGTATCTGGACAGACCACTCCAGGAAAGCACCCCCTTACTGACCTTAGCTATCGCAACTCAGATGCAAAAGGAACCCCTCACCTCACATGAATACCCATTACATCCTTGTGAAACAGCAGCACAGGTAAAAGTCAGTAAGCACCTGACTAAAAACCAGAGGGAGAGAGTTCAACAGGTTCTGGAGGAACATACAGATGTATTAACAGATAAACCAGGCCATACAAATTTGCTACAGTATGACATGAAACTGGTAGACTCAAACCCAATCTGTATGAGAGCCTATTCTATTCCGTTCGCGAAGGAGAAGGCATTGAAGGAAGAAATAGATTATTTGTTGAAGGAGGGGATTATTTCACACAGTGAATCATCTTTTAGCTCAAGTGTCGTTTTGTTGAGAAAACCGTCTGGGGAACACAGACTGTGCATAGATTACAGGAAACTGAATGCTGTCACAGAAGGACAAGTGGATCCATTACCAGACACAAAACAGTTATTTGCCAGACTGAACAAGGCAAAATACTTTTCAAGGGTGGATCTTAGTAAAGGCTATTACCAGATCCCAGTGAAGCCTGAAGTGAGACCTTATTTGGCTTTTAGCACTTCGGATGGACATTATGAATTCAACATGCTACCATTCGAACTGAAAAATGCTCCGAGTGTATTTTCAAGGTCGATGCGCAAATTGTTGGATCCCCTGAATAACCCATGTATCATGAATTTCATGGATGATATTCTCGTCACCACAGAGACATTTGAAGAACACATTGAAGCTCTAGAAATGTTATTTAATAGGCTTAGGGAGGCGAACTTAACTGCTAGGCCAACAAAATGTTGCATTGGATGCAAAGAGTTGGAATTCTTGGGACACACGGTATATCAGGGTAGCATGACCCCTGATCCCAAGAACTTGGAAAAACTGCAGAGAGCACCTAGACCACAAACAAAAAAGGACGTGCGATCATTCGTGTCGTTATGCGGATTTTATCAAAAATATATCAAAGATTTTAACTCTATTTGTGCTCCTCTGACTGATCTGACTCGCAAGGGACTTCCAGATAAAATTATTTGGACTGCGCAAAGTGAATAAGCGTTTCAAGACTTAAAGGAAAAACTCACTAGCAAGCCTATTCTCAAACTGCCGGATTTGACACAGGACTTTGTCTTAAGAACCGATGCAAGTAATGTAGGACTCGGAGCAGCTTTGTTGCAAAGATCATCTTCACCTGATGGGGAACTGAAACCAGTCGCTTATGCAAACCGCAAATTGAATAAGGCGGAACAAGGATATTCCACAAGCGAAAAAGAATGTTCAGCGTTAATCTGGGCAATAAAAAAGTTTCAAATCTATCTGTATGGTAGGACTTTGGTGGTCGAGACGGATCGTCAGCCTCTCGTATTCTTATCTCAGGCTAAGCATGAAAACGCAAGATTGCTGAGGTGGTCTTTATTGCTTCAACCTTATCAGTTTAGTATCCAATATATCCCAGGCCTGCCATCAATGGTACCTATACCTTGTAGCGGTATGGCAGCTTGTGTACCCTGACAATCCCCAGAGCAATGCCAGTGGGAGTTTTACTCCTGGTAGGTTCAACCATGCTGGACTTGTCTGCGTGGGTAGGGGTCAGACAAAAGCTGGTACCCTGGTCCTCCAGGTTGGGGGTTTTAGCACAGGGCCGACACCCCTGTCTGTGTAAAAAATCGCACACGTTACGGAAACAGCAATAGATGAAAATACTTTGATGCGGGACGGACATCCGGAGTCTCAGGCTCGTATGACTGACAGTGGTGAAAGCCGAAAGGAAGCCACTGGCATGAAAACGGATGCCCAGACCGCAAAACACGAAACCAGAATGGGTTTTTGGAATGTCAGAACTATGAATGAGGCAGGAAAGCTGAGACAGATCACAGCAGAGATGAGGAATTACAAACTACATATCCTGGGAATAAGCGAGAGCAGATGGACAGGGATGGGGAGAATAAAAACAGCCACAGGGGAAACAGTACTTTATTCTGGTAGAGAGGACGGTCAGCACAACGAAGGTGTAGCCATTATCCTTAAGAAAGGAATGGAAAGGTCTCTACTGGAATGGAAACCCATTAACAACAGACTAATAAGAGCAAGACTGAAAGGGAGATTCACCAACACCACAATTATACAATGCTATGCACCAACAAATGACAGCGATGGAGAGATCAAGGATGAGTTCTATCAACAGGTACAAAAGGAAATGGAAACTGTACCCAGGTACGATCTCATTATAGTAATGGGAGACCTAAATGCGAAAGTTGGAACACATAATAATTATAACGAAAGAGTAATGGGGAAATGCGGCAGTGGAACAGTAAATGAGAATGGGGACAAATTAATAAGCTTCTGGTCATTGGAGGAACACTTTTTCAACACAAAGAAGTGCACAAGTTAACATGGGAATCACCAAACGGACGAGACAAAAACCAGATAGATCACATAATGATCAATGGCAGATGGAGACATGCACTACAAGACGTAAAAGTAAGAAGAGGCGCAGATGTGGGAAGTGATCATCACCTAGTAGTAGCAAGACTGAAGGTGAAACTCAGAGCTGCTGGACCAGTTGCAGTCAAACAGAAAAGATAGAACATCACGAAACTTATGGACCCCCTCACCAGAAAAGCGTTCATGGTCGACGTAAAGAGACGATATCTGATTACCAAAAGCCAGGAAAGAACAGAGACCGACGATGTGGACCAGAAATTCAACACCATCTCAACAATATACAAAGAAAGCAGCAAGTCATGCTTGGGATTCCAGGAAAGAAAGAGCCAAGACTGGATAACACCAGAAACGCTAAACACCATAGCGAAAAGAAAGGAAATGAAAAGGAAGAAAACAGAAGCTAAGTCTCCCAGGTTAAAGGCAATATATAGTGAACAGTACAGTCAGCTGGACAAGGAAGTAAAACCTCAAACCCGTGCTGACAAAAGGACATTTCTGGATGACCTTGCAAGACAGGCAGAAGAGGCAGCACTGAGAAACGAACAAAGCACAGTTTATAAAATAACTAAAGCTATCAGTGGAAAACGAGGTGCAAACAACATAACGTTAGTAAGAGACAAGCAAGGAAATCTCATCACCACAGCACAGGGGCAGGAAACAAGATGGGCAGAGCACTTCAGAGAAACACTGAATAAGGAACCACCAGAGACTCAGCTGAATGTTCCTGAGGCTGAAAGTGACTTAGACGTAAATACAGACATTCCACGAAAAGAAGAAATTATCACAGCTATCAAAGGGCTAAAAAATGGAAAAGCGCCTGGTCACGACAATCTGAATGCTGAGCTATTCAAGGCAGACCCTGAACTAGCAGCAGAACTATTAGAACCACTATTTGCACAAGTCTGGGAAACTGAGACAACACCAACAGAGTGGAGTAAAGGAATAATTGTTAAATTGCCCAAGAAGGGCGACCTTGCAGACTGCAACAACTGGAGAGGAATTACCCTCCTCTCAGTTCCCAGCAAAATACTAGGCAGGATAATCATCCAGAGAATTTCTAAAGAAGTTGACCATAAACTGAGGAAAGAACAAGCGGGCTTCAGAAAGAGCAGAAGATGTGCAGATCATATATTTACCCTCAGGAACATTATAGAGCAGTGCTCAGAATGGCAGAGACAGCTGTACATTAACTTTGTTGATTTCGAAAAGGCTTTCGACAGCATACACAGGGACAGCCTATGGAAAATTCTGAGGGCTTATGGAATTCCCAGCCGCACTGTTTCCATTATAAAAAAGCGTCTATTCTAACTTTACGTGCAGTGTCGGATCGAGTAATGTAACTTTCGAAGTGAAAACAGGAGTAAGACAGGGATGCCCCTTATCAACAACATTATTTTTGACAGTCATAGATTGGGTGATGCGCCAGACAACAGAGGGCAGTCCAAGAGGTATTAGATGGACAACGTTTTCTACACTGGAAGATTTGGAATATGCAGATGACATTGCACTGCTCGCGCATTCACACCAACACATTCAAGACAAAACCGATAGACTGAATAAGTATGGCCAGCAGGTTGGCCTGAACATCAATTTGAAGAAGACAGAGGTCATGACACTAAATGTGGGCAATCCTGAGCCAGTAACAGTAAGGAACCAGAAGTTAGAACAGACAGACACATTTACTTACCTAGGAAGCATAGTAACACCTGACGGCGGAACAAGCAAGGACATTAACAACAGAATGAATAAAGCGAGAACAGCCTTTGCTGTTCTCAACAACATTTGGAAGTCTTCCCAATACAGCACAAACACCAAATTAAGACTGTATGAGAGCTGTGTACTTTCTGTGCTTCTCTATGGTGCGGAATGTTGGAGAGTAACAGAGAAGGAAATGTCAAAACTGTCCTCCTTCCACACAATCTGCCTAAGGAAAATTCTCCGAATCTTTTGGCCAAACACCATCAGCAACCAAGAACTACTTATTCGGAGTAACCAGAAGGATATGCACACCATCATAGCTGGCAGACGCTGGAGTTGGGTTGGCCATGTCCTCAGAAGGGACCCTGATACCATCACAAGAACAGCTATGCTATGGACCCCCGAGGGAAAGCGAAAGAGAGGCCGACCAAAAACAACTTGGCGGAGAACTGTGGAAGCTGAGATGCAAAGAATGAACCACAGTTGGGGCACTGTACGAGGGATGGCCGCCGACCGAGCAAAGTGGAATCAATTTGTTGCTGCCCTACAAGACGCCACCAGGCGTGATGGCCGCTGACTGTTTTGACGGTTGGCGGCTATGGATCAAAGAAGAAGAAGAATATCCCAGGCAAATTGAATGTCGGTGCAGATTTCCTCAGTCGGCACCCCTGTGATCAAAATTAGAGTAATGGCAGGCGTGAGGAGAGATTTTATCTATGTGTATCACTGGTTTTAGAACTTGCCGTAGGCATGTTTTCAAGTGGGGAGATGTGTCATAAAATTAACCATGATACAACGTTAAAATATCTCCAATGATACAACGTAGGGATAAAAACTAATGCGTAAGCTACTAGAATACATGATCGCCCACGCCGCGGGTCATCACCCGCCATGGAAATTAAATTGTTGGACGTGAAGGCAAAACGTTACCCTTGGAACGGGATGAGAACGGAGATCAGAAGGAAAAATCTGACTGAACGCGTGCTTGAAACTAGCAAGGCTAAAAGACGCAATTGGTGGGGAAAGGAGAAAAAGTCACGTCCTTAAGTTGACACAAGGTAAAGAAATCGACAAAAGGGACCTTAGCTATTATACGCAACAGTCATTTCTTGGACGCTTTTGCGATAACTTAGTCCGTTTATTTGAATTCAGCGGCAAACGCAGTACAGAAGATGCTAGAAAATATTTCGAAAAACCAACTAACCTTGAAAAGTAACTTTTTCTTAATAATAATGTTAGGAATATAAAACCTAGCTGGCCGGATTGCCCATCTTGAGCAGTGAAATAATATGCTTTCATTTATACAGACGGATAGATAATAAGAAAGATATTGACAAAAGACTGTGTTGTTCATATCAGCGAGCGACTGCATTGAAACAACAAATGTCCCTAATTTTCAAAAACTGCAGCCTTGAGACTCAAGTGCTAAAATCTAGTTGGAATGAAAGAGACGGGATGGGGTGGAGAATTGTGGCTAAAAATAACTTTAAAGGCAAAATTGTGTAGGGGAAGGCAGAGTTGGTTCAAAAAAAACAAGTGTGTTTTTTTGTGTGAAACGCAAGTAGAGACAGACGGACCAACAGACAATAATGCATACTTGACTGAGGTATGACTGAAATGACTTTTTGGTAGAAGGTTTGAATTTGAAAAGGAAAAAAGGCGGTGATTGGCCATAGATGAATATATTATCGGCGCTCAGACGCGCATTTTTGCCATTCGTCATAAGTTGTCCTAGTAGACACAGTGAATTATTTAGTGGTGTAATTCCCAGAAGCTAATTGAAATATTTAGAGGGACGCCATACTAAAGCCAGCAGCTCAGCTGAGTTTTGCTAGCAATTAACTGTGTTCTATATTCATAATTCTGGTATAGACTGAAAGTATTTCTTTGTATATTTTAATATTTGTTTAATGTTTCGAGTGATTTGATACTGCCATATCAAAATCTATCCCTTACAACAAGTAAGGATTCGCTCTAGACCCCCCGCCCCAGTTCAGGGTCTAGAGACAAATAAAATACATAAACTCCAGCAAGGATTATGAAGGACAGATCAAGTGTTGAGATCAGTGGAACATATCGCCTATCCTATTCTATGGCAGGAAGCTAATGAACATATTTCAGAATATGTAGTCTGGGAGAACTTATCCTATGTGAAACCAACTTGGTAAGATGTGTTGTATGGTCAAAGAGATCTGACCCGTCTATGTGGTGTTGTTGTTGTGTGTAGTGTTGTGTCCAGAAATGGTTTAGAGGATGGAATTCTGACACATGACCAATATTTTATTGCAGAACTGTGAGTTTTTATTTGGCACCAATGTGGTGTCAAATGAGGTGTTGAATATTACAAGAGTGGACCCGTGCAGTTTATATTTTGGCAGAGCAGCCTGATATTGCCCCCAGGCACGGAGAGGTGGGGCCACCTGATTCCAGCACCAGAATTACTCATTCAAGATACGTGAGCGTCTGGACTGCTGAATACTCACCAACTTAATTTCTAACACACCAATTATAATACCATCAATAAATGGACAATGTGTAGTCGCCATAGACAGGGAGTGATGAGGCCACCCCAACAGCACATCCATTAAACGTTCTCCCAGAAAAATTACAACTATAAACAGTAGTAATATTAACTAGTATTGTAAAATACATATGTACACACCTTTCATTTATTATGCCATATATTCATGCATTTCATTAATAATTGCCAAACCTTTCATATGTTCTGACCAAAATAAAACCTTGGTTCAGAACAAATAAACTTAAAGAAAATTTATTATCAAAAATTTTACACAGCTTGAGTTATTTCAGTGTGTCATAACATTTTATTAATATTATTAGACTTATTAAATATCTGTGTGTGTGTATGTAAACTACCACAACACATTACATATCATTACCCTAGAATTTTAACGTAGCCACATTCATCAGAAAAAAAAGATAGGTGTGAGGTCGTAGTGGTAGCAAGAAGGGCCTTCTGAAAATTCACAGCTACATTTATCTCAGGAGCCTTCACAGCTGACCTCATGCATCACATTAAGTAAGATCACAATCATACAATACCATCAATTCCACTACACTGCTAATAACTCCATATCAATGACAGAGTATTTTCTTTCAGTTTCGGACAGCTTCATGAAGTTATATAGCGTGGGGTGCAACATTCCCTCATGTTCCTGAAGGAAACTGGCTCCCAGCCCGAAATTACTCGCATTTGTTCGGAGAATATATATTTTGGGAATATCAGGTAACCTCAGAATAGGAGGTTTAGAAAATGGATGAAAATTTTATTAAATGCTAATTGAAAATTTTCTGTCCAGTTTACCTTCATAGGCAATCCGTTTTTCAATAGGGATGATAATACCGACATAATACTGGACAAATTTGGAATAAATCTGCGATAATACTGACTATTCCCATAATATGGGACTCTTAGACCTGTATTCTTAAACGGCATTTTGTCTCTCTCTGCGTCATGTGCTGTTTGGCAACAATACCAATCCAATCGCACCAAGTTTGTGCTCTTTAGTGCGAAATTAATTTAAACCATTGTGTACAGATTACATGAAAACGATGAAAGTTACACTTGCAAAACGATTCCCAAAAGCTATGACCCTGAAAATGTGTACGCCTTGTGGCAGTATACTCGGTATAAAAAGGCCATTGAAACAAAACACCCAGTACATGTGCTTGAAATGCCATGACTATCTGAAAACGACCGCCAACGAGCCATTGGTATGTTGGAGACCGGAATGAGCTCGCGGGCCATTGCCAGAAGGATGAATTGCCACCACAGCACTATTGTACGTCTCAATGAACGTTACGGAACCACTGGCAGTGCCCGGGATAGACTTCGGAGTGGCCAACCACGAGTTACTACCCTGCGCAAGATCGTCATATTGTGCTGAGTCACCTAAGAAATCGTACTCTCCCGGCAAGTCAAACAGCAAGAGCAATAGTGGGTAGACATGGGCAAGTCTCTCAAATGACAGTCATACGACGACTCAGAGATACAGGCCTTACTGCAAGACGACCTTATGTTGGGCCAAACTTGACTCACAGACATCGTTAGCAGCGCCTGCAATGGGCAGAACAACATATCAGATGGACTAGACTGCAGTGGAATGCTGTCCTATTCACAGACGAGAACAGATTCAACATATCCTTTGCAGATGGACGTATGCGGATTTAGCGACGGTGTGAAAAGCGCTTTGCAGATTGCTGTGTCAACCGATTTGGAGGTGGCAGTATTCAAATTTGGGGAGGATTCAGTTTTCACCATCGCTTGCCTCTTCACGTCTTCCGTGGAAATGTTAATGCTGTGACATATCGAGATGAGGTTCTGGATGCACTGGTTGCTCCTGCGTTCACAATTTATCCAGACTTGCAGCTTCTCCAGCAGGATAACGCACGTGCATTTTTTTGTATTTTTGGTTTTCTCCCTTGCCTGCACAGAATGCAATGAATTTCATAACAATCAAATGTACAAATTAATGACCAGCATGGATTCATAGGAAAATGAATAAAGATTCCAAATATGTAAACCTGTACACACTTATATTTACATTTCACACTCTGTTCCTGGATTATACAGGTGGTGCGTTTTTAATGTGCTTCAGTATATAAAAGCACACATTCCATTAGCCGTCAGAACGATGACGTCATTACACGCCATGTGGTCTCTGGAAAACTCCACTGTACACTCGTGAGAGAATGAGAGTGAAAAATGCAAATAACGTCTTAGATTATTCTGAAGATTGTTTCCACCTCGCGGACCACATGAAAGGTTCTCGGCGTCTGCTTTTTGAGAACCGCTGCATTAGTTTAATGGGATATTAATGATCGATGTACGTCGTTTCGATATAAGTCGAGCTTTTTTGTGGAACATAACTATAATGTACATCGAGGATCCACTATTTACATAACAGACTTACATGATATATTCTCACACACGATAATCATTTAGCAGGCTAACAGAATATATTTTCACATACGATAATCGTGATATTATATAGCAGACTAACAGAATATATTGTCACACACGATAATCATGGCTTTACATAGCAGAATAAAATAATATATTGTCACACACGATAATCTTGACATTATATAACAGACTAACAGAATATATTCTCACACAAGATAATCGTCATCTTATGTAACTGACTCCCGGAATATATTCTCACACAAGCTAATCGTGGCTAGAGATAACAGAATGACAGATATTATTCGCACGCAAGATATTCATTGCTTTACATATCAGACTCACAGATACTATTCACACAAAACAATCGTGATCACACAAGATAAAACAAATGGTATACAGATGTGGTGAAGTGGGATGTTATAAATATTTATAGGGGACTTAGTGTACTGACTGAGATCAGCTGTGAAGGTATCTATATCTATTAAGAGTAGTGTATTATAGATAACCTTACTTGCTACCACATATCTATATATCTCAGTCAGAATTATTCTGGAATAGTGTGATGACTACGTTAGGTGTCTAGGGTGCTCAGTACCATCAAGACCACGGTCCCACAATTCATAGAATAAACACAGATACGTTGATTAGCAATGAATTCTGGCACATTTACTGGCACAAATTCCCATCTGCTTATGTTCCAGGCTTTTATTTAACACAAATATGAGCTGGCTTCAACGCACTGTTGCTTTATCAAGATTATTTGCACTAGTGGTCTCGAACTAACGCTCCTAAGTGAGTATATCAGCGAGTCTAGCCAATGAGGCCACGTTTCGACAAGTGTTTGAAAAAATGTTACCTTTTCACGTCTCCCCTAACAACGAAAGATAGTATTTATAGCCCGACCAATCGTGGTTAGTCTTTCATTTGTTGCGCTCCAATCAATTTGGAGTTTACATGGTAGGCTAATTCTGTAACGTAAGATTTTTTTCAAACACTTTAAAAAAAAATTTTATGAGCAGAAATGATTCCATGCTGTCAGGCATCCCCACTATTTTATTTTGGGTATAATTTATTAATTCCTGGACTATTTGCGTAACGTTTTACATATTCTTTGTCAGCAAGCCCTAAGGAACCCAAATATACAAATTTAAAAGAGCTACGTGGCTGCGTTCAAAATATGTATTTTCTACCTCCTGTTTCGAAGATGTGCTGTCTGGGTACTGTTATGTTTTCAACCGTAAACCCATCTAATGTTATCTTTTCTAATAAGAGTTTTTCAGGATTTATAAACCTAACTCTGGGATGGGTAATGTATTTTATCACTGTCCGTCTGAAAAAAAAGTTAGTGCATGTAGTCTTACACGCGTGATGGCAGCATTTGTGTATCGCGCGAAGCGTGTTTAGTGTTCGGCTTTCTGCCTCTCCCTTCTCGCTATCCTTTAGTCCATCTGTCTTTTGATCTTGGTAACATAGTGTAGAAAAAGACATGAATGGAATTTAAAATTTAGGTCAACTTGCATATTTCAAGGTTTTTCTTAGAAAGGCAGCACATTTTATTGTGTGTTTGGGAAACGCGTGTATGTTGCAGAAGGCCTTTAATATCAACGTGAAACGTTACAATTTGCATACGCAGTAGAAAACAAGGGGATTTCGAGTACAGTCATTGTGACAGCACTGTTCTTTACCATTCTTCTTCCTTTATTTATTATATGTATTTATTAGGCTTTATATTTACTTGATAATTTATATATGTGGATTAGAATATTCCACGACACCTCCCCTCTTAAAACAGACATTATATGTCAGTCCTTTATTCTATATTCACATAGAGAAATTTATTATTATTTCTGGGGTTTACGGTGATTCTCATCACACGGATGGCGGCTTAAAAAATCCGCTCCCAAATTGGTTTTTCCAGATATATACTCAATGCTAAAATTATATGGAGCCAAAAGTAAAGACCATCGGAGTAACCTGGAGTTCTCATGCCTAGCCTGTGCTAGAAACGATAACGGTTTGTGGTCTGTTTGCAACTTAAATGCCTTCCCATATAGATAAATATTGAATTTCTTTATCGCCCATATTACTGCAAGACATTCCTTTTCGCTAGTTGAGTAATTGATTTCGGCTTTATTCAATTTTCTGCTAGCATATGCCACTGGGCTTAATTCCCCATCCAATGCATCTGATTTCTGTAGTAGAGTTGCACCTAACCCAATATTACTTGCATCCGTCCTTACTATGAATTCTTGACTTAAGTCAGGTAATTTCAAAATGGGTTTACTTGTGAGCTTTTCCTTCAATTCTTGGTAAGTCATTTCACATTGTGGTGTCCATGTAATGCGATCTGGATGTCCTTTACGTGTCAATTCAGTTAACGGTGCACATATGGAATTAAAGTTTTTGATATACTTCTGGTAGAAACCACATAATGAGACAAAGGATCTCACGTCCTTCTTGGTTTGTGGTCTCGGGGCTTTCTGTAGTTTCTCTAAATTCTTTGGGTCAGGGGTCATGTTTCCCTGATAAACTGTGTGTCCCAAAAATTCCAATTCTTTACATCCAACGCAACATTTGGTTGGTCGGGCTGTTAAATTTGCCTCCCTAAGTCGATTAAACAGCATGTTCAGAGAGTCAATGTGTTCCTCAAATGTTTCTGTTGCTATAAGGATATCATCCATAAAATTTGTTATACAGGGATTATTCAGAGGATCCAATAATTTTCTCATCATTCTAGAGAAGACACTAGGCGCATTCTTCAATCCAAATGGCAATCTATTAAACTCATAGTGTCCTTCTGAGGTACTAAAAGCTAGGTATGGTCTAACCTCAGGCTTTACTGGAATCTGATAGTATCCTTTACTCAGATCCACTTTTGAGAAATATTTAGCTTTATTTAGTCTGGCAAACAGCTGATTTGTATCCGGCAATGGATCCACCTGTCCTTCTGTAATAGCATTCAGTCTCCTGTAATCTATACAGAGTCTATGTTCTCCAGAGGGCTTCCTTAAGAGTACAACACCGGAACTATACGAAGACTCACTGTGCGAAATAATTCCTTCCTTCAACAGATAGTCTATCTCTTCCTTCAAAGCTTTCTCCTTAGCAAACGGAATCGAATATGGTTTCATACAGACAGGTGTGGAGTCTATTAGTTTCATATCATATTCCAATAGGTTTGTATGCCCTGGTCGGTCTGTTAACACCTCTGCATGATTATTTAGAACCTGTTGCACTCTCTCTTTCTGAGTTTTCGTTAAATGTGTACTGATTTTCACCTGTGCTGCTGTCTCACAGGGGTGTAATGGATATTCAAATGATGAAAGTGGTTCCTTTTTCATCTCCATGGCGATGGACAAGGTCAACAAGTGTGTCTCTTCCTGATGTTCTCTTTCCAAATATTTCTTCAGGAGATTCACATGATAGATTTTTTCTTTCCCCTTCTTATCTATCTTATAATTTGTTCTAGACACCTTCTCTAGAACTGTATATGGACCCTGCCATCCAATTTGTAACTTATTCTGACTCCCAGGCAAAAGAAGCAGTACTTTCTCTCCCACAGCCAAATTTCTGTCCTTCGCCTTCCTGTTATAATAGGCAGCATGTTTCTTCCTGGCTTGTTTCAAATTTTCATTGGCAAGTTTCCAGCCAGTTTTTAACCGAGTGGTCAGCTCATTCACATATTGGTATGAAGATGTAATGTTTTCCTCTGCCTTTTCATCAGTCCACGTTCTTAACATAGCTACATGTGGACCTTTAGTTGTGTGGACCTATTTGTCCATGCACCGGTATGGTCTCTTCCACTCGAAGCTTTATAGTGATGATTTTTCCTCCCAGAATTATCATTCACAAAACGACCGCTACCAATTTTTTTCTTGGGGCTGTCTCCCCTCTTAAAATTCTTGATGAGAGATTTCCTCCCTACATCCTCTTCCTCCAGTTTGTTTAAGTCCGATTGAGGGATTTTCGGCTTATCCTGGGGTAAGACATCTTTTTGCACTCTCCGCATAGTGGCCATTGTAAAACAGTTAAGTGAAGCTTGTCCGTGAAAAGGGGCTTCCCATTCCATTTGGTCCACTTTATCAAATTTATATCTCTTTTTATTATCAGGCCTAATTTTGCCCCGTGGCGTGTCCCGGTCCTGATCCATGTTCCCACTTGTGGGTGTTCCCTCATGTGCTATGCTACACCTTTCTACAAAATTCTCAATGTCCCATCTTGCTTTGGGCCAATAATAATTGTGAGCCACCTTTTGAATGATGGTACCTATTTTCTCATGGTCCCCATCTGGTTTCACATGTAGGCTCCTTATTAAGTCTGCCCTATATCTTTTAGGAAGTACCAGCTGTCCTTGACCTTTGGATCTAGCTCCAGTCTTCCTATACATCAACTTGTTTTTTCATGTAAAAATCTCCCTTGCCTGGAGTTGTATGACAAGTTGACAATTTTCTGAAACAAGGCTTGAGTGTTTTATCCCCAGCCTGTGCCTTCCTCATCTCTTCTGGAGTGGTATCTAACATAATATCCTCCTCCTGTCTTGAGGTCGACCTGACCTGAAGGGTTGCCATATACACAGGTTTCCTTCTGCAACGGTCAGTGTCATGATTGTCCATCTGACAATTCTTACACCACCTTTTTCCTTGGTTGAAAGATTTTCTTTCATCATATTTCCTTTCATCGAATTGTGGGAATTTATTTTTATTTTCATACCGTGGCCTATCAAATTGGTGCTTACCTTTGTGTTGATCCTTAAGATCAAATTTATTAAAGTTCTGTGGTGCCCTAAAGTTATCCACTTGTTTCTTTTTATTACCTGTTACCTCTGCTTGAGCTGCTTGATACCTTTCAGCAACATTTAGCAACTCACCCAGCCTCTCTGCACCTTGTTCCATGAGAAACTTTCTCAGGTCTGGAGCCATGGACTCTCTTAATTGCTCTATAAGGACCATTTCCTTAAGATCTTGGGTTTTCCCCAGAGAAGTCCATTTCTCCAAGTATGTCTCTATTCGTGCAGAGAACTGGTGATAGGTTTCACCTGACAGTAGTTTAGCATTCCTAAATTTTTTCCTATAAAATTCAGCATTCTTTTCATATCTTAACAAAAGAGCCTGCTTTAGCATATCATAATTTTCCTGATCACCTCTGCTCATTTTTGCAAAAACTTCATAAGCTGCCCCACGAAGTCCCTGAGATAACTTTAAGCTCCACCTTTCTCTCTCTAACCCATATGTGGTAGCTAATAGTTCATATCTATTTATATAGCTCTCAATATCATCGTCTTTCTCAACAAAATGATCTAAATGAAAGTTCATAGCTGAGGTTGAGGCTCCCTGAGTAACCGTAGCATCAGAGGCAAAGGGACTGGCACCATTTTCAGGAGCATGGCCTTGAAACTCAAACTCCCTTAGTCGTAACTCATGTTCCCTTTGTAATCTCTTCTCCTCCTTTTCTGCTTCCCTCTCTGCAGTCAATCTTCTTTCTTCTGCAGCTACTTTCTTCTCTTCTCTTTCTGCAGCTAATCTTTTGTCTTCTCTTTCTGCTTCCAATTTCTTAGCCTCAGCCTCAATCTGCAACCTCTTAGTCTCAGCCTCAGCTTCAAATTGTAACTTCTTAATTTCCCTTTCAGCCTCTAACTTTCTTTCGGCTTCAAACCTTCTTTCTTCGCGTTCAATAAATTTGTCACATTCCGTAGTAACATAGGCAACCATAACTTGCCCATCTAATCCTAACTCCTTTGCAGTCTGAACAGCAGCAGATCGAAACTTGGCCAGGTCCGCCATTGTCTATCAGGTAAGTTTCTACAATGTCTAACCAACAATTTAATCTCTAAATATATCTAATGGACAACACAGGCACCGTGAGCTCAACCTTATTTAATTCCACCCAAGGATACCTTTTAATTCTTATATTCCCTGAAGTGAATTACCCCCAATATTTTTAATAGGGAAAGATTCAAAATCCCAAGAGCGAGCCCCCAATATATGTGGTGAAGTGGGATGTTATAAATATTTATAGGGGACTTAGTGTACTGACTGAGATCAGCTGTGAAGGTATCTATATCTATTAAGAGTAGTGTATTATAGATAACCTTACTTGCTACCACATATCTATATATCTCAGTCAGAATTATTCTGGAATAGTGTGATGACTACGTTAGGTGTCTAGGGTATGTGTATGATGAAGTGTAAGTCACAACAACAGACAATAAACAATTTAATTTAATCCACTACTCTTGACAACACTGTGACACTCACATACATATAACACTCTATGAGAATATCTTAAGGAGTCACTGATAACTTTTCAAATAACAATATGTATTCATGGTTATCATAAAGGTATATGTGTCCTGATTCAAATACAAAGGAACCAGGAATCACAATCAATTTTAATTACAAGTATATGTACAGACTTTATCAATGTGAATATTGTAGTGACATATATTATTAAAAATATCCTATGTGTGTCAGTTGTGTAGTGGTAATATGAGGTAATACTGGTTTTGTTTTGTTCAAGCTCTGTTGGTATTTGTCATCATGACTTCAATAGTTTGTCTTTTGGGACTATTATTGGAGATGTTCTCAGTTCCTGATATTAAGACAATTAAATTCCCCTCTGAATGTTATTTTTACAAAGTCATTTCAAGATGAGGGGACATAATGTTGAGCTCAGCTGGCCAAATCAGCTTATCTTGCGTGATGGCGGCAGGGAAGGACTCCTCTGCTCGAATTCTCCTCTGGGCTCTGGAGACACCTCACTGATAGCTAAAAAGACCAAGGAGTATGCTGTCCGACTCTGGATTCAGCAAAGCTCTGACCAGGTGCTGCTCAATACCATCAAGACCACGGTCCCACAATTCATAGAATAAACACAGATACGTTGATTAGCAATGAATTCTGGCACATTTACTGGCACAAATTCCCATCTGCTTATGTTCCAGGCTTTTATTTAACACAAATATGAGCTGGCTTCAACGCACTGTTGCTTTATCAAGATTATTTGCACTAGTGGTCTCGAACTAACGCTCCTAAGTGAGTATATCAGCGAGTCTAGCCAATGAGGCCACGTTTCGACAAGTGTTTGAAAAAATGTTACCTTTTCACGTCTCCCCTAACAACGAAAGATAGTATTTATAGCCCGACCAATCGTGGTTAGTCTTTCATTTGTTGCGCTCCAATCAATTTGGAGTTTACATGGTAGGCTAATTCTGTAACGTAAGATTTTTTTCAAACACGTTATAAAAAAAATTTTATGAGCAGAAATGATTCCATGCTGTCAGGCATCCCCACTATTTTATTTTGGGTATAATTTATTAATTCCTGGACTATTTGCGTAACGTTTTACATATTCTTTGTCAGCAAGCCCTAAGGAACCCAAATATACAAATTTAAAAGAGCTACGTGGCTGCGTTCAAAATATGTATTTTCTACCTCCTGTTTCGAAGATGTGCTGTCTGGGTACTGTTATGTTTTCAACCGTAAACCCATCTAATGTTATCTTTTCTAATAAGAGTTTTTCAGGATTTATAAACCTAACTCTGGGATGGGTAATGTATTTTATCACTGTCCGTCTGAAAAAAAAAGTTAGTGCATGTAGTCTTACACGCGTGATGGCAGCATTTGTGTATCGCGCGAAGCGTGTTTAGTGTTCGGCTTTCTGCCTCTCCCTTCTCGCTATCCTTTAGTCCATCTGTCTTTTGATCTTGGTAACATAGTGTAGAAAAAGACATGAATGGAATTTAAAATTTAGGTCAACTTGCATATTTCAAGGTTTTTCTTAGAAAGGCAGCACATTTTATTGTGTGTTTGGGAAACGCGTGTATGTTGCAGAAGGCCTTTAATATCAACGTGAAACGTTACAATTTGCATACGCAGTAGAAAACAAGGGGATTTCACTATCTGCAGACTCCGCACGGGCCACCGTAGATTGGGACATCATTTATTCAACAAGCTAACTACCGATGAATGTAACTGTGGAACTGATAAAATGAGTGCTGAACATATGCTTCAGAGATGCCCAACTGTCGCATAATGACCTCGAAACTTTTCATTTCTTGTGCCATCCCGTAATGCATGTTGTGCTCTTCACGTTATATTTTCCTACCTCAGACAATATTTGCTATTTTCGAGTCACTCGTTTTACACTTCTTCCTGTACTAATTCGTCATGACTGTTTACCTGATCAACCTCCCTGATAGTTTATTCATGTAAGAGCTGATTGGCTGCCAGTCATTTATGTGTAGTGACACCCAGTGTTTGTGTTTACACAGGGAGCGCCGGTCATATGACACACACCAGAAGATGATAGAAATATTGTAATCGCTTCCGGACAGAATTGTTACGAAGACATTATTTGTGATAAGGTAGGAAGTCGTGAGTGTAAACTGAAACGATCATCGACGGAAATAACAATTCCTTATATGGAAAGTGACTTTGTAAAAAGTCACGCAGAATTTTCCTATGAGGAAATTGTTGATATAAACCCATTCATAACAAGTATGATTGAATACAACTGGCTGGGCAATTCTAGATGTTATAAACAATATTTCTGATTGGAGCCTGATCAGGTAGTAGCAACCTCGTGCGTGGGACAAAAGTTACAATATAAACTGACACTTTCGTCGGTTTAGAGCACTGTGAAATTCACTTCATCAAGAAGACAACCAGCTAGCCAGAGAAAGGAATAGGGTTAGAATTCCATTTATCGGACTGTACCTTGTTTGAACATCTTGTGGACTTAGATCTGACTTATATCTGAAGTAATCTGATACTTTCGTTGGTTTAGAGCACTGTGAAATTAACCTCATCAAGAAGACAACCACCTAGCCTGAGAAAGGAATAGGATTAGAATTTCACTTATCTTACTAGACCTTGTTTGAGCATCTTGTGGACTTCTATCCCGGGAAAACTCTACCTACATTGACACGGAAAGCCGGAATCCTAGAAATCTCAACACAAAGTCAGAGTGGTAGCCTATTGTAAAGTAATACGCCAGAACTCGTGTAAGGGGCATTTTAAACCAGTTGTCTTAATTATTTCTCTGAGCCAGGAGCCAGTATTCCCAAGAGATTTTGGGGTAAGTTGTACATTTCAACATTCTATATTTTGGATTTATTAACATGTGAAAATTGCTAATGGATTTCCAAGTCATACGCGGCTGGCAACCTCAGCATATAGAATGATGCTTTCATGAATAACCACTGCAAGAGCTGGTGACTGATTTATGCGCATTTCCCATAGAGAACCAAAAGCAGAGGTAGTCTCAAGATCCATATGGAGTTGGGAGTGGATGATGATAGAACTGATGTACATACTTATGGTGCTTCTTCTATTACCAGGTAGCAACAATAAACTTCAGATCGGATGGCAAGGTCCATATACAGTTTTGGAAAAGGTATCCAGAACAAATTATAAGATAGACAAGAAGGGAAAGTACAAAGTCTATCATGTGAACCTTTTGAAGAAATATCTGGACAGACAAATCCAGGAAGGAACACACTTAATGGCCTTGTCAATTGCAACCGAAATGAAAAATGAACATCTCACCTCATTTGAATATCCACTGAAGCCCAGTGAAACGTTTGAACAGGTGAAGATCAGTAATCACCTGACAAAAGGACAGAGAGAGAGGATTCAAAAGGTCCTGGAGAAACATACAGACGTGTTAACGGATAAGCCGGCGCACACAAATTTGTTGGACGATGATATGAAACTACTAGACCCAATACCCATCTGTATGAGGCCTTATTCTATTCCTTTCGCTAAGGAAAAAGCTTTAAAAGAGGAGATAGAGTATTTGTTACAAGAAGGGATTATTTCTCACAGTGAGTCTCCTTATAGTTACTGTGTGGTTTTGTTTCGGAAACCATCGGGAGAACATAGACTGTGCATAGATTACAGGAAACTGAATGCTGTCACAGAAGATCAGGTGGATCCATTACCTGATAGTACTCAACGTTTTGCCAGGCTGAACCAGGCAAAATATTTTTCCAAGGTGGATCTTTGCAAAGGCTATTATCAAATTCCAGTAAAGCCTGAGGTTCGACCTTTCTTAGCCTTTAGCACCTCGGAAGGTCATTATGAGTTCAACATGTTACCGTTTGGGTTGAATAATGCCCCGAGTGTGTTTTCTAGGATGATGCGAAAATTGTTGAATCCCCTGAAAAATCCATGTATCTCGAATTTCATGGATGATATCCTCATTGCTACTGAAACTTTTGAGGAACATGTTAACTCTTTGAATATGCTGTTTGATAGACTCAGAGAGGCTAACATGATTGCTAGACCAACAAAATGTTGTATTGGGTGTAAAGAGTTGGAATTCTTGGGACATACAGTACATCAGGGTAGCATGACCCCTGACCCCAAGAATCTGGAGAAACTGAAAAGTGCACCTAGGCCACAAACAAAGAAAGTTGTGCGATCTTTTGTGTCGTTGTGTGGTTTCTACCAAAAGTACATTAAACATTTTAACTCTATATGTGCTCCTCTGACGGATTTAACTCGAAAGGGACAACCTGATACAATAAACTGGTCAGCACAGTGTGAATTGGCTTACCAGGAGTTAAAAGAAAAACTCACAAGCAGGCCAGTATTACAATTGCCTGACTTGAATCAAGAATTTGTCGTGAGATGTGACGCAAGCAATGTGGTCCTGGGTGCTACATTGTTGAAAAGGTCCCCCTCACAAGATGCGGAATTGAAACCAGTCGCTTATGCAAGCCGCAAGTTGACCAAGGCGGAAAAAATTATTCAACAAGTGAGAAAGAATGTTTGGCGTTAATATGGGCTATAAAAAAATTCCAGATTTATTTATATGGCAGGACATTTGTGGTCCAAACAGATCATTCACCTCTCGTATTCCTATCACATGCCAAGCATGAACATGCCAGATTATTAACATGGTCATTACTATTACAGCCATATTCGTTTCTGATTGAATATATTCCCGGCCCTCAGAGCGTCGGTGCAGATTTTTTGAGTAGACATCCGTGTGATAAAAGTCAGAAAAAAATGTAGGACTTCATTTGCGCTAAGTTATCTCACAGATAGTAATCTGCAATGGATGCATGTTTTAGGAAGGGAGGTGTGTAGCGAAATCTATGAGATAATCGCTTATTTCAGTAAGATTTTAGTCCTATAATAATAAATACACCCGCCCTCAGGTGTCTGACTATTTTCATCTTCAACGCCAGTAGATCGCTGCCTTTTGTGCAGTGGAAATGCTTAAAAAATGACCCGCCGTAAAATCTAACACGCTTTTAGTTTTGGTTTCGAAACGTACAGTAAACATTTTAACATCTCGCCGATCTGCTGCACGAAACGGTGGGTAAAGTTTGAATTAACGTAATATGTTAACTTTAACACTAAAATTTGTAATAATTCGGATATTTCCCAGTAGTAAGAACGAGACGATTGTAATAATTAACGCCAACACTACCAAAGTTTTGAAAAACCCCTCTTCGCTCTGCAAGCGGTCTCTTTAATATATACACGCTGTGGGCAAAGCCAGCAGAGACAAACACACAGACAGTTTTCCATTTCCTCCTAGCGGTAAAATTCTGACGTCACTCAAACTAGTTGGTTATTTGAATAATGATAGAGACAGGAGGGGAAGATGGCCGACTTGTGTAAAAGTTATATTTGACGATTGACAGTGCCAAAACTGAAAATCTTAACCATACTTAAACTGACCATACAAATCATATAGTAGAATAGCTTAGTGTCCCCTGAGCAAAAATATGTTTTAAAAAATATGGTAGTCCAAGTATTAGCCAAGTTATTGAGAAAATACTATATGTCTAGGAACGCTTGGACGGACAGACTGTTGTTCTTGCTCGTTACACATAACGTTATTGAAGACGCTAGTTTAAAAAAGAGGCATTGGAGTAATTCAAACCCTATTGGTTGGTATAAATGTATAGGAGTAAAGGGGGGTATAGGAAAATGTTACTAAAACTAAACATCTTTCTCTATTGGCATAACTAACGCAGACTGACCAGTGGACTAAGAGGCACATAGTTTGTTTAGAATTTGTTTTGTTTTTTCAAACTAAATTCAAAAAGATGTAGTAGTACCTGCTTTCATTGGTCGGCTCTAATAGATATTGGCAAGAGGCATAGTGGTCTCGTGGCCATTTGACTAGAAAATTTTATACTAACAACTACGTTGAGAGCAGATGTGATAAATTGTAAAATTAACTACTAAATTCACAATCTTGACGAGGCAGAGCAAAACTGAGCCCATATTCTGTGCCAGTCAACGTTATTTGTGACATATTTCTTTGAACTAGTGGTAAGAATGCTTTATGTATTTACATGCTTGATTAAAGCTGCGCAAGTTAGATACTGCTATGGGGAAAAGTGAAGGACATGCCGGGAGCAAACATTATTGAGTCCTCACATTGAACTGTATTTGACTGTTGCATATTATTATGATTTTGTATTAACTATTTTGTATTGGAAGATGTTAGGAAGCCTCAGTGTTCCATGAACACTCTTTAACATGCCTAGAGCGTTTATAATTTAGAAAAAGAAAAGGAAAATCATATACACCACGTTATTGGATTGAAGCAAACTATGTAAAAGTACAGGGGCGTATCTGCCATAGGGACCTGAGGTGTGGTCACAGAAAGGTGTGGGTCATATAATTAGGGGCTGATGCACATGAATGCACAAGAGGCTGACCCCATACCATCATGTATACATAGTGGTAAGAAGTTGTGATCAGAAATGAAAAGGCCATGGTGTCTTTTTATTGAAGAGTTTTTATTTCCTGTTACCATCCGGTGACAGGAAACCTGATGAGTGAGTGAAAAGTGAAAAGTCTCCATTTAAAAGTATGCTGTCAGCTGATAGCCTGAAGGAGCTTGTGTGTGGGTGCTGATCTATTATATCTGCAACGACATCCCGACTTATTATCGTCATACCAAGAATCCCAGGTGACACGTTAACAGCTGGGACATCTTACACTTTAGCATAATAAATTGGTAGCTATCAAAATAAAACATAATTGTATGGGGAATGACGAAAACAACAGCTCCTCATAACCAATGACTAACACTAGCAGTTATTAAAGTTTTAGTCTGTGAATACACCTACAGGAACTCTATAATAACATTACATTCATAGGACCAAGTGTCCATACTTTTTTTAGTTAAAGCATTATATGTAAATATATTTCCTCATTTTCAAAGACCTGTCCAAAAGAGATGGCGGGACAGGCAGATTAAATTGCCCAAAGAAAAAACATTCCAATTTTAAAAGAAAACTTTAACCACAGTCTTATTTTCTTTTCTTATAGTGAGTTAAAGTGTATTTTGTTGAAGTACCATCATTTTCATTTCACCCCTAGACACTAGAGACATCATACACCAGCCACTAGAATCAAAATACGGACTGTGTGAGATCTAGGGAGGTAGCGTTAGGTTCCCTGATATATATATATATATATATATATATATATATATATATATATATATATATATATCATTATCATCATCATCATCTTTTTTAGAGTCAGGAACCTACATGTGCTTGACCTCACGCAGTTGACACAGACACAACTATCTTTCTTGTTAGGAATAACATCTTAACCTCCCCAGCAAATTTACCTTTGCTACATGTGGATATATAAAAGAATGGGGCGTATCTCATGGAAAGAGATGAAAATAAATAAGGAGGTCCTAGAAAATCTAGGTATGAAAAGAGAACTAATGAGGAAGGTCAAAGTTCGTCAGCTAAAATACTTTGGCCACATAAAAAGGCATAACACCTTGCAGAAGACCATAACAGAAGGGAGAGTTGAAGGCAAACGTGCAAGGGGAAGACAGCGCTATGAGTGGGAAGATAACAACAAGAGATGGACAGGAAAGAGTCTATCAGAGTGCACCACCAAGACAAAGAGACAGAAGACGTTGGAGATCCATTACAGCCAACCTTCGTTGTGGAGATGGCAACTGATGATGATGATGATGATATAAGAACTCGTGAAATATTTAAACGCTCTGCTACTGAATGACTCAGGGACTCGGTGTTTTTTTCCAGTGCACGCGAAAAACTTTCCGAGAGGTGAGCAGCTTTGAGTCTCATAGCAGATACTGCTGCAATGAGTGCAATGATAGGTTCATCAAGATGAGGTGGGGTAAACAGTTACTTTCCTCGCTGTCTTTGCCGTCCCAAATTCAAGACCAGAATCAGACTAGTTAGATAGTTAGATAGACATATACGAAAGCAATTAATTTGGCAACGGTTGAAAATCGTTCACAGTCCCCTCTTGCATTCTTCCTTCCTCTTGCTCATCTGTTGTTACTGTTACTCAAACATTCTGCAGCGTACTTAAAGTACTAATTTATGGGCAATACAACATTACATGGTAGTATAACAGCATACATTAACAGTACCTGATCACAAAATTAAGAATAAGTATAATGTAATGAAAAACTAGGTCATCAGAGCCTTTATACAGCATCTTTTGAGAGCATAAGATGAGATGACAGTACATCCGTAATATAAATGTATTCAGTAGCAGACATAAGCAATAATGTCGTAGTGTTGGTTTAAAGTGAGAATGTCTATGTATCGTCTACGACGCCTTCATTCTTTACAAATCAAAACCGAATTCATTCAAATAACTTACTGTCCTTCTCCTTAAGCCACATACAATCAGGCACACATCTTAATGTAGTCAGTCAATGATCCTGACTCTGAAATATTTTATAACATTCAACACTGGTCTGTCGCTCTCACTTATATATCCGTACTCTTTGAAAACAGCAGCAAAAACTTAACTACCCGAACGATAACTTTCGTCCACCGCAGCCGACCATGTCCACCTCATAAGCTAATTACATGTGCGACACAACTTTCACCACTCGCACGCTTTTTGTGTTCTACTCAGTTGCGCACAGCGATGAGTTAACAAGCCTGTGTGCAAAGAGAGGTAACACAAATGATAAATGAACCTACCATTGATGACACTCAGTAACTTTAGTTAATCAGTTTAGCACAATGCTACAGGTAACACAAACACGATTACATGGACATTGACATTAACTCAATTATTATACTTACTTAATACTATTTAACTAGTTAGATCTTTAATTTCATTCATCTTTTAATTAAATGCATTGACATATTTCATTTTCTGAAACGTCACAATTTTATTATCACATTTCTTCACATTTTTATTGATTTTCATCATGTTTCCATGTTGCTGACTTCATTCCATAGACTGTTAATCAGATATGACAAAGACTGGACTTTGATTTCAACCATTTTCAAAAAATTGGCTTCCTTCATGGGAAACTTTCAATTTTCGCTAGTGGCGGGCTAGGGGTGTTACATTTCTCTGTTATATAGGAAAGAAGTTTCTTTGAAACCTATGTGAACTTTAGAAGACTTTTCGTGTTCTACTCAGTTGCGCACAGCGATGAGTTAACAAGCCTGTGTGCAAAGACAGAGGTAACATTTACACCGCTCGCGCTCAATAATTGGATATCTGGTTTCCGTCTTAGTGAGCTTTCTAGACACGTACATCACAGGATGAAGCATTTCATCTACTTCTTGCATCAAGGAGCCACCAATTCCGTACATCGAGTCGTCTGTTCTGAGAATAAATGGGAGATGAGGATCAAGGAGTTTTAATATTGGTGCACATGAAAAGTAATGTTTTAAATGGACTGGAGCTATGTTGCAGGCCTCCGTCCAGACAGTTCTATTAGGGGAGCCTTTTGTAGTTAACTCAGGCAGAACTGACGTAACTGAAGATAAATGAGGTATAAATTTATTGTAGAACCGTACAAGACCGAGAAGACTCCGGACCTGCTTCTTAGTCTTAGGAATGGATAAGTTAAGAATCTTCGAGACAGTGTTATCCTCAGTTTTAAGAAATCCATGGCCAACTCTGTTCTTCAACGTCCAGTCTATGTCATATCTGATCAACAGTCTATGGAATGAAGTCATCAACATGGAACAATGATAATGAAACTGCAATAATGAAAGCAGTGTCGGTTATATCAGTACGTGTTTTTGTAAAGTGTGATATGTTTCCTGAGTATGAATGATGGATTCATGTATTCCCCTAAATCTCCCTATGAGACATGAATCCACCAATACAGCAGGTCTCCTGTAAACAGCCTACACAAAAACATACATGTACTCTTGTAGTGGTGTTTTCTGTAATATTTAATGGTACACGATCACGTGTCCAGCCACACGTTAGCAGTAGTCTGTATTATTCCTCCAGATTGTGCTTTTTCACTTTGGTTGGTGTTGTGTTTTTTTTGAGGTTATTGTGCCTTTCAGTAATTTACCCCAGGCGTCATTTCTGGTACGGTGTTGTCTATTAAACAAACGCACATTTAAGTCAATCCTACATGTGAACTTATCAAATATCTCTTAGGTCATCGGACATCTTGCCTATTCTAGCGAGCCAAATGAGACCACCGTTGTTTACCATGTGGGATTGTTGAGTGTAGATTTGATGAAAGGGAAGTGATATTGAAAATACTTGTTGAGTAGAGTGAATTTTGGGTTAGAGTGCTTGCTTGCCGATTAGTAGTGGATTTGTTTAAAAATATCTTCTCCTAGTTTCGTGAAACAGTATGTCAGAAAGCGTGGCGAACTTATTCTGAACTGTTTTTGAGCGATGTGTGAATAGCTCTCGCGGCTAGTGTCTGCATGTGTGATTGAGAGCGGTGTTAAGAGAACAGCAGATTCTCGTAACTGTTTGAACGGGGTGTGTTCCCGTTGGTGCAGTCTGTGCGGGGCGTTTGACTGAGGTGGTCAGCCCTGATGAGTGTTTTTCTGTATGTGTCCCTACGTAGTAGATGGAAAAAATGTCGAATTTTGACTTTTCGCTGTGTGTGTGCAGATGAATATATTGTAACTGCAATGAAGGCAGTCATTTTTGGATAATAAGATATTTCAGTGGTCATGTTCAGGTTTGTGAAGGATATTTATTCCCTGAGATTAGAAGTATCTTTGTGAGGCCATTTATTATTAATAGCACGGTGAGGACAACCGTTTGCTGGAAAAGGATCCATTGTCCATATTATTATAGCGCTGAGGTTAGAAGCATCTTTGTGAGGCCATTTATTATTAATAGCACGGTGAGGACAACCGTTTGCTGGAAAATGATCCATTGTCCATATTATTATAGCGCTGATGTTAGAAGCAACTTTGTGAGGTCATTTATTATTAATAGCATGGTGGGGACAACCGTTTGCAGGAAAATGATCCATTGTCCATATTATTATAGCGCTGATGTTAGAAGCATCTTTGTGAGGCCATTTATTATTAATAGCACGGTGAGGACAACCATTTGCTGGAAAAGGATCCATTGTCCATATTATTATAGCGCTGATGTTAGAAGCATCTTTGTGAGGTCATTTATTATTAATAGCACGGTGAGGACAACCGTTTGCTGGAAAAGGATCCATTGTCCATATTATTATAGCGCTGATGTTAGAAGCATCTTTATGAGGCCATTTATTATTAATAGCACGGTGAGGACAACCGTTTGCTGGAGCACTTTATTGTTGTGAACTATGATTTGACTATGTGTATCCAATGTTAACGTGTTGAGATGTAAATAAACTGTTATTAATTGTCGCCTGTGGTTTCAACATTCCATGCCTCTGATGTGCGTACCTGTGGTGTGTGATTGTACCTACACAATCACTACAACATTCCAAACTCGGTACTAGTACAGCAAGCGTGACAGTAGTAACTCATATCCATAAATAGCCCTGTGTGGGCGTGGCTTTACCGTGGAACCTCGACCTGTTTAATCTTCAAGCCTGTGTGGCGTTATATACTCCATTTATCCCCACACTGGCCACCACATTGATACGGGCGTACTTGCTATATTGATAAATACTTATCTTGGACACCACGTTGATAAAGGCAGCTTTTTTAGCCTCCACATTGGATTAGTTTATACTGGACACATAGATGCATGTTCTCTTGATGTAGAATGAATGTATTGTGGTGTTGTGTGTCAATCCCAATGTTATTTGTATGCCACTGTTAGAGCTGGATACACAGTAGAATGGTCAACTCGTTCCGACACAGTGTTTGGTATTTAGGTCACCTTGTTTGTCAAGTGTTGAGGCGCTGACAAGGGACAGTGTTGACATAGAGTGAGAGTGTAGATATAATTTACGCGAATGGGTGTACAGTTCTGTAAAGTTGACAAGTCACTCACTCAATCATAGCTGGAAGTCAATAAAGTGTAGACTACTGATGACGTTTCATACATTTAAAAATGGACGCACTAGTACATCACAGATACAGTCACTTGAACAGGTTGGCAAAACATTGCATGCTTGAAAATGGTCTACGACAACAAATATGCATTCGTATTGAATGTGGATACAACAAAATCAACGTAATAGGAATTTTGATTATAAGGGAAATAGCAATCGCAGTTATGGTAACTGGAGCTCAAATAAGAGCAATGGTCTCACAAAGATACTTCTAATCTCAGGGAATAAATATCCTTCACAAACCTGAACATGACCACTGAATTCAGTTGATGATAAATAAAGAACAGAATGGAAAAGAGACATTAATAGCAGCTGAGAAAGAGAAGGTGGCTAAGATGGAGAAATTACTAGCAGAGGAAAGCTGCAAAGTTTTAAGAGTTAAGGATTTAAATAAAAGACTAAGTGAACAGATTGCACTTAGAGATATTGAGATTGCAGAAGCAAGGAAAAGAGTAGATGGTCTACTTGACATTGTCTTGAATAACAAAATGTGGTCTTCTGTCAGTGTTGATGGTGATAGACAGAAAGTTCCTTGTCATCAGACCACTAAAGCAAAAAGTCAGCCTCATACACTTTTTGCGGATTCTAAGGTCATGAATAGTAGACATATATCTTTTCGTGGAAAATATAACTTTCCACGCACTACCAATGCTATTTCCAATAATATTGTTTCTTGGCAGCAGTCCAACAAAGAAAATTCTACAGTAATAGCCAGTCCTGTAGATAATGAAGGAAACAGTAATAAATCTCAAGTCAGGGTGTTAAAAACCAAACGCGTATTTATTAACAATTCTGATAAATTAACAACAAGTAACAAACATACCACTCCTTGTTCCATGAATGAAACAAATGTGGTGCAAAACAATCAAGAGACTATTAAACTTTCTACTAGTCATACCCAGTCCAAGCAGTATGACCCAGCTGTTAAATACATTGCCACAAGCAAAGATAAAAACAGTTTTGATGGGAGACATAACCCTGAGGTTAAAGAGAGTTCATCATATGATAACGTTTCTTCTCCTAAAAACAAGAGGCAATTAAACAGATTTCAACATTTTGATCCTAAGAATTGTAGAAATTATAGTAGAAATAACTGTATGCAAGACTATCAATCTAGTAATAATTTTTCTGGTAAAAGGCAAGTTCTATCTAGTGGACAAGTGTATCTAAGAAGAGATGTTAACCGTAACTATGCAAACTGGAATTTAAATCAGTGCAACTATTTCAATAGAGCACATAACAATGCTCTCATTAGCAATAATAGAAAACGCAACCAGTTTAACTGTGCTCCACATAAGAGCAAGATTATTAGCAATCAAAGTAATAAGAAGGGCAATAAGTTCTTCAATGCTTTTGCTTGTCATGCTTGTAATTTCAGGAGAGCATCTCGTTTTTGTGAATGTGGTAATTTTTTTCAGCCTACCGCAGTGACGACCGTGAATTATGGTCACGTTGTCCCTAAGACTTCTGTGTTGTCTGCTATGTGACGTGGGAGAGTTGTTGACATCGCAGAAGGGCCACAGCTCTACACAACCACAAAATTTGGGTAATTGAGTAGTGAACTTTTACGTGTTCCTCATAATCTTACCGTTGATTAAAATAGAAATTTTCAATTGTATTGTCTCACAGCGGGCGACTTTGCGATGGAAGTCACCATTCCTATATTTACATTACCTGGGAGAGATGTAGGTCACTGTGTGCCATTTGACTGATCAAGCGAGCCTAGCCAGTATATTAACCCAGCGTGTCATGATGTCACATCGCGTGTTGATGAGATGTTCGCAAGACCTCGGAGGAATTTTGTTTTGTATTTTCCTGTTTAATTTTTTTTAAATAAATAGTGAATGTTATTGTTTTCTTTAGTATAGACCTTTATATGTTGTTAATGTAATATTATGTAGTTTTTTGTAACATTATGATGATTATTTCTATGCATCATTTGATTGCCATAATTTTTTTTTTTTTGTTATTTATATGACTGTGTTTTAATTATGCATTAGTCTATGCCTATGCACAAACTCATTTACTGGGACGATGTAATAGTCATTTTCATAGATAGTCCTGAGTGTTCTTATTCACTACTTAAAATTTTTTTTTTCCCCTCATGTTTTGGTACCATGTTTAGTTAACATATTTATGCCGTACACAGATTATTGGAATTAATTGTTATACTGAAAGGTAATTTTAAACGTAACTTGTATGTATTATTAATGATTTTGCGTTAGAAGTTAAGGAAATATTCTGAAACTTGGTTTCCGTTTTTTCTAAATTATGACATTTGATAATTTAAACAATTCGATTTTTTGTCAGCTAGAATTAACTTAAAGTTCGTATTAAATTGAATTGGTAGAATTAACAGCGACGGCTGATACTCTTGTTCATTTTAAGAATTTAGATATCTGATTATATCACATAGTTAAGATAAATAATATTCCACTTATATATATATTTATAACGTTATATGCACTTTAACAGTGTGTTACCCCATGTGACGTTTCTGTGATGTATTTTCTTAAAAAAAAAAAAAGAAAATAAAAACTTACACGTTTTGATGTGTGTCTGCTTAAAGATAAGATTATTTTTTTTTATGTTACTCAACTGATTTAATTGTTAGTTGTTAATTATATCTACGTATTTCTTAGAAATGAAATACTATTTTTATTTAACTTAGCGTTAAGAAACATTGTTTGTATTGTAATTTTTTTTTTGAAAAATGTGTTTTGGACATTGTGATATTTATTTTATTTTCTGCGCCAGCGCTAGACTGTATGTTAAGGTTAGTAATATGTAGTGACATTAGTTCTTTGAAAATGTTTTGATATTTTGATGTATTTTTTTCTGTATTTAGCGCTCGACTATGCGTCAGTGCGAAACTTGTGATAGCGTTAATATTTTTTGTTTGGGTGATATTTAATATAATTTTTTTTAGTTATGTATAAGTTTATAATTTGGTTAAATTACTTATTATGCTGTGTTTGTCATAAGCTTTCTTTTTTTTGTGTGTTAGTATACAAATATATTTCGGCATTTTTGTGTTTTACAATACGTTGTTTGATTTAGATAGTTATTGTAAGGTATTGTTACCAACTTTATTTACATTTGCATCTTTACTTTCCATCTCTCTTTGTTAACTATTCGTCATTCCTTTACATCTTTTCTGTTGTCTTTTCAGTATGGTCTGATATGTTGTTTATGCTTCCGTGTTTCATCTTTGATACAATTCATGCTTCTTGTATACTTTTCTTGTTACGCTATTTATACTTTCTTTCTTTGTATTGTTAAGTTAATTATGTGACTTTAGATAATGTAATTGGTTCTAATAGTTCTATTTGTTTTACATGTATGGAATTGTTGTCTTGATTGTTATCTTACGATTCTATTTGATTCTTATCATATTCCCATTTCATATTTCTCTTCGTTACGAATCATACTTCGTCTGATTGATCTTGCCTTTTCTCTTACTATAGGTTATTTTATGTTTAGTGTGTAATATATATAGTTAACTTGGTCTTGTACAGATTAATCTTTTGTATGCTTAGTTGATTATGTTGGATGATTTAATTGTTATTTTACATTTATTGCTGATATTTTTTGCAGATGTACTATGTTGTCTTGTCATTGGTACATTTTTGTAGGTAGTTGATATAACTTTATTAACCTTTAAATTTTTTGGGAATTAATTTTCAAAAAAATGGCAGAATCATTTTTTTCCCTGGGGGTGTGGCAAACTGTTGAGTGTAGATTTGATGAAAGGGAAGTGATCTTGAAAATACTTGTTGAGTAGAGTGAATTTTGGGTTAATGTGCTTGCTTGCCGATTAGTAGTGGATTTGTTTAAAAATATCTTCTAGTTTCGTGAAACAGTATGTCAGAAAGCGTGGTGAACTTATTCTGAACTGTTTTTGAGCGATGTGTGAATAGCTCTCGCGGCTAGTGTCCGCATGTATGATTCAGTGCGGTGTTAAGAGAACAGCAGATTCTAGTAACTGTTTGAACGGGGTGTGTTCCCGTGGGGGCAGTCTGTGCGGGGCGTTTGACTGAGGTGGTCAGCCCTGATGAGTGTTTTTCTGTATGTGTCCCTACGTAGTGGATGGAGAAAATGTCGATTTTTGACTTTTCGCTGTGTGTGCAGATGAATATATTGTAACTGCAATGAAGGCAGTCATTTTTGGATAATAAGATATTTCAGTGGTCATGTTCAGGTTTGTGAAGGATATTTATTCCCTGAGATTAGAAGTATCTTTGTGAGGCTATTTATTATTAATAGCACGGTGAGGACAACCGTTTGCTGGAAAAGGATCCATTGTCCATATTATTATAGCGCTGATGTTAGAAGCATCTTTGTGAGGTCATTTATTATTAATAGCACGGTGAGGACAACCGTTTGCTGGAAAAGGATCCATTGTCCATATTATTATAGCGCTGATGTTAGAAGCATCTTTGTGAGGCCATTTATTATTAATAGCACGGTGAGGACAACCGTTTGCTGGAAAAGGATCCATTGTCCATATTATTATAGCGCTGATGTTAGAAGCATCTTTGTGAGGCCATTTATTATTAATAGCACGGTGAGGACAACCGTTTTCTGGAGTACTTTATTGTTGTGAACTATGATTTGATTATGTATATCCAATGTTAACGTGTTGAGATGTAAAAAAAACTGTTATTAACTGTCGCCTGTGGTTTCAATATTCCATGCCTCTGATGTGCGTACCTGTGGTGTGTGATTGTACCTACACACTCACTACAACATTCCAAACTCGGTACTAGTACAGCAGGCGTGACAGTAGTAACTCATATCCATAAATAGCCCTGTGTGGGCGTGGCTTTACCTTGGAACCTCGACCTGTTTAATCTTCAAGCCTGTGTGGCGTTATATACTCCATTTATCCCACTGACCACAACCGTTCTACATTTATAATAACATAACTTTATCAGGGATCTTAGTCTTTCACATCTCAGATCTGATAGTATAGTACAATAAAATATAGCGATGTGGAAATATAAACATCTTTTGGGAAATGTTTATCTATTCTGCTTTTATTGTGTCTGTTGTCAGAACCTTTAACCTATCTAATCCTGTGTAACATTGTCCTTCGGTTATCACGTGCCAAGCCCTTCTGGTCTGTGCCTAATGTCCAGGTTATCTCCCTGTCCTATTTTATTTTAAAGCTGATTTCGTGTAGGTTTTATTATTGCTGGTTTTCTCCCTAGTAATTAGTTATAGTTAGTTTTCTAGTTGTAATTGGAAGTGGGAGTGTAGCAGGAGATACGTGTTCACGACACCGACATGGGCATCAAGTGAACACTTTTTGTGTTATGAGAAATAAGACACAATGAAACTATGATATGAAACTATATACAGAGCGATCCAAGAGGAGGCAATTTGATCATCAGAAGTGGCCCCATGTCGATCAGGTTTTTGGCCCTTAATCTACTTTACACTCTAAGGGGGCGGGCTCACTTGGAACATGACCTCCTGTTAACGTGTGTAGAGAATTAAACCCACTCCACCTTGGTTACTGCTTTAAACTTCATTCCTGTTTTCTGCCAGCTGGAGACAATTGTGAAAATAACCTCTTTGTTGAAAACAAATTACTCTCTCGAGTTCCATAGCCCTCTGCGATTGTTCCACATCCAGCACGATGTCCTTTCTACATTTTCACTGCTCATACACTGAGTGTGGTAAAATGGGATGTTATAAATACTTATAGGGGACTTAGTGTATTGACTGAGATCAGCTGTGAAGGTATCTGTATCTAATAGGTGTAGTGTTTTACAGATAACCTTACTTGCTACCACATTTATACCTCAGTCAGAATTATTCTGGAATATTGTGATGACTACGTTGAATGTCTAGGGTATGTATATGATGAAGTGTAAGTCACAACAACTACAGACAGATAAACAATTTAATTTATTCCACAACACTTGACGACACCGTGACACTCACACACATTTAACACTCTATAAGACTATCTTAAATGAGTCAATGGTAAAAGTTCAAATATATATGTATTAATTACTTTCACTAATATATATCCTGATTCAACTACAAAGTGAACCAGGAATCACAATCAAATGTAATCACAATTTATATGTACAGAATTTATAAATATGAACCTTGTAGTGACATATTTTGTTAATATTATCCTATGTGTGTCAGTTGTGTAGTAGTACTTTGAGGTAATACTGGTTTTGTTTTTCAAGCTATGTTGTTATTTGTCATCATGACTTCAAGTGTTTGTTTATCTTGGAAATAGTATGGGGAATCTTCACCGTTCCTATCAATTTAAACAATGTATTGACCCTCAGTTTTACTATAATGTAAAGTTTTGAGGGGGACACATAATGTTGAGCTCCTCTGGCCACAGAGGCTTAACTTTCGTGATGGCGGCAGGAAAAGACTCCTCTGCTCGATTGCTCCCCTGTGTTCTGGAGACACCTCACTGGTCGCTATCTGGACCCAGGAGTATGCTGTCAGCCTCTAGATTCAGCAAAGCTCAGACCAGGTACTGCTTAATAACTTTAGGACCACAGTCCCTGAAACACGAAGGTTGTACCTCCTACTTCATAACTAATTTATAATCTATTTCCAGACTGAACACAATACATAACAAACACTGAGTTCAGAGCGGTAGGCCAACTGTCAGCTTCATCTGAAACAATTTACACCAGTATACTCCTCCCTAATGGTTACTACCCTCTGCAATTCCAGCATTAGTTCTTTCTATTCAATAAGATAGGTGTCAGTGTACTGTTTGACAATTCCATGTAGTTTTACTTTTCTCCGACACCTTCTGTTCAGGTTGGAGCACTATATAGGCTTTGCCTCATGGTCGCTACTGAACCACACACATAAACAGACATAAATTATCAATTTACATTCAATTTTCATTAAAAAGATATTGAATATATCAAGCTTACCACAATTCATGGAATAATACACAGTTACGTTGACTGGCAATGAATATAGCACAATTTCGATCTGCCGATGTCCCAGGCTTTTATTTAGAAAAATATGCACTGGCGCTCAACGCACTGGTTCTTTAGTAAGTTTATTTGAAAAATGTGGTGGTGAACTGACGCTCCCAATTGCCTATATTGGCGGGTCTAACCAATCGAGCCATGTTTACACAAGCGTTTGAAAAAAGTACCCTTCCTTCCGTCTCCCCTAACAACAAAAGATAGTATTTGTAGCCCGACTAATCGTGTTTAGCCTTACATTTACTTTCCGCCAATCAAATAGGAGGTAACATGTTGGCCTATTTCCCGTACAATGGTGGTGTCAAAATCTGCCACTGAGCGATTCTGATTTTGGGGTTGCCTGACACCCTCACTATTTCTTTTTGGCTATAATTTGTTAATTCCTAGACTATTTGCGTAAAGTTTAACATATTCTTTGTCAGCAAGTCCTAAGGAACACAACTATATAAATTTTATGGGGCTAAGGTGCTGCGTTCAAAATATGCATTTTCTTCTACCTCCTGTTCACTTCGAATACGATGTGGTGTCTGGGTACTGTAATGTTTTCAAACGTAAACCAGTATAATGTCATATTTCCTAATAAGCATTTCTCAGGATTTTAAAACCTAACTCTCGTATGGGTAGTGTTTTTTATCACTGTCCATTTGAAAAAAGTTAGTGCTTGTGGCCTTACACGCGTGATGACTTTAATTGTATAGCGAGACGCGTGTTTAGTGTTGTATGCGTTCCTGCTTTCAGCCCTCCCTTCTCTCTATCCTTAGTTCATCTGTCTTTTCGTTTATGTTAACTTAGTGTATAAAATGACATGAATGGAATATTAAATATAGGTCAGCTTGCGTATCTCAAGGTTTTTCTTAGAAAGGCAGTACACGTTTTATTGTGTTGTGGAAACGCGTGTATGCTGCTATAGGCTTTTACTATCAACGTGGAACGTTATAATTTGCAGACGAATTAGAAAACAAGGGGGATTTCGAGTACAGTCATTGTGACAGCACTGTTCTTTACCATTCTTCTTTCCTTTTATTGAAGTTATTTGTTAGGCTTTACATTTACTTTTTAATTTATATATGTGGATTAGAATTTCACACGACACTGAGGCAGCCACGAGACCTCTCGCACCTACTTCAACAGTAATGACACCTGCAGTGAACCCGTAGTGTCACAAGTCCATGACCAGATCATTATACTTGGACACTTTGAACGAGTGTTGCTTCTCCAATCTGGATTCAAGTGGCAAGGTCAGCTCAATCATTATTATCTGAGCGATGATGACGAATGCAGCACTATATCTGGCCGTCTTCTAAATCTTCTTATGCTCTCTGGATATGCCCCTAGCCAGCTCCCAGTCATTTGCGGAGTCAAGAATAGAATGTAAACTGCTACTTGGTTTACTTGGCTTGAGATTTGCTGTTTTCCTACTCTCAGAAATTATGTATTTGCGGTACTCGGTCTGACTTGGCGAACGCTGTTCGTCTTCACCCTTGCCAGGTCTATTGAACCAGTCGTCTCATTTAGTACTCTATTGTGGCGCCATGTGCATCGCACAAGCTCTAGTGACACCTTCCAAGCTGAGAGCACTTGTTCAAATGTATGTCTGTCATGACACAGGAGGCTCTAAGCATTTTAAGAGTTTACCTACCTCACAAGGTTTGCGGACGATGGCAGGAGGAAACTATAAATGGGAATTACAGTATGCGGATGTCACCCATTACTAAACACAATATAGTGATTAACAAACATAACACATCTTTTAAATTATGAAGACAATATTATGAATCCTCCACAATAAATGGACCACGTGACTGCTATGGCTGATTATACAAGTAACTTGACTTTTCCCACAACACCTGGTCAATAAGGCACCAACGACCAGGGCTGGACACACTTTAGCATGGACAAATCTGCTTCTACTGTTCCAGCGAGGCTGTGGTCTACCAAAAACAATTTGTTATTGTATCTAGCTTTACAGTTTTGCAAGTCAAAATCAAAATAACTCCTCGTGCAAAATGAAATGGGAAAAAATACAATGGACATAGACACGTTTGTCTGGGATAATTTGTAACATCACGTGACAGGAAGTCGTGTCTTAATTTTGTTGAAGGTCTATGCTCCTTGGGGAGCTGAAGGGTGATGAATAAATAATGAATGTTCAAGAGATTGTTGTAGAGAACTTTTTAGTGCTGACGTCACATTGTGTCACCCAAAACTTTGAGCTGTCAGTATTAGAATGACGTGACCTCCCATTGTACTTCAATGGTGTCAGAAGACGTAAGTGTTCAGAACTCTGTTATAGTCATTGTTTGTAACATTTATTAAAAAGTTGACACAAGCAGAATATAACGAATATTTAGCAATCAACAGATTGACTAAATTTAGTAATGTATTTTATTTTTACTTAAATGAAATTAATTGAAAATATGTAATGTGAAAAACAAAAATTATTTCAATGAATGTGGTATTTATTTATTAGTATAATTATTTCCCTTGGCACAAAGCACTACTGTTGCGTGATAAATTCTCGCAACATCGTTTTATTTCAATATCTATTTTATAACGCAAGGGCAACAACTGCTTGAAATTTATTGTCACTTTTCTCGGTAAGCATTTGTCTTCTCGCGTTGGTATCGAATGCAGTTAAGTTTGAGCTGTGGTCATTTTGCGCTGGACTGCGCATGACTTGTCTTGCTTCTTGGTCGATCGGTTTCCGCCCACCACTAGTGGTGTGAGCGATTTGGAATGGCGAAAGAGATGCCTCGTTGAAGAGGGGATCTCCGCTATTTTTTTTGTTCTGTCAGGAATGTGAGAGTCCTCTTATGGATATTTCGTTTATTCGAGATAATACCTCTAGTGTATTTGCACATGCCGGGAGGCATAATATTTCTGTGTATTTCCGGAAGGCAAGGTAAATTAACATTTTCATTAACTCTATCGATTTTTTGGTCGTGAACGATTTCTGGTTCATAGCCTGTCTTCGAAAGTCGTCGTCACGAGATGTTTTCCTAGCTCACATGTCGCTGTATTGTGCTGCATCGGTTGATGCAGGTCCCAAGGACTATTACTTGCTACTTTGTTAGAAAAACCTTTATTATCCATTTTTTTGGATATTTTTGAGCATCGAAAAATATTTATAAATTCTAGTGGACAACATGTAAATATTTTAACAGCTACCAGACTTACAGTAGCGACCAAGACGACTGGACACAGGACAATGAAGACACCTTTCAGCATGACAATGGAGGAGGCAGGAGGGTGGCTAGTGATAGAGAGCCTTTCAATGATAGCGACTTTATGCAAAAGAAATGCTACATGATGACTAGGACTTATTAGAATACCATAACTACATAATTTTGTTGAGCGGAAAAAAAAAAAAAAAATTCTGTGGCACTACATTTGTAGGAAAAATGTCGAAAAATGTTATTGTCAGTACAATAAAACGGTGTCAACTAGCTACCAACTGCTATGGTAAAGTACATTGACGATTAGATTACTTTAATTGTCTTGGTACCTTCCTATTTTTTATATTTTACTGACACACTGTGATTATGTTAAGAATCCCAGATCTGGGGGTTTAGCACTGACATTAAGTCCCAGTCTCACTCAGTTGGTGTTTAGTTATTGATGTAACACTGTCTTCATGGTGTTTCATCCTCTCAACATCTGTGTGGTACTTTAGTGCCAATGTCCAACAACACTTAGTTTTGTTCAGCACTGACAACAGTATTGTCTTCAAGTGATTTTAGTACTGACAACACTGTGTGGTGTTTAGCACTGACAACACTGTGTGGTGTTTAGCACTGACAACATTGTGTGGTGTTCATTGTTATTGAGTTGATCTTAGTAAAGTGGCATCAAGAGTTCATATCTACGATACAGTGATAATGTGTGGTATTTAAAAAAATATTATGGAACAAATCATCATCATCATCACGCCTTTCCGTTCCCCGTGGAACATAGGGCTGAAACAGTTGCTCTCCATCGATTTCTATTCTGGGCTGTCTGTTTCAGCTGCGCCTAAGTCATTCCAATTTCCTTAGCCTCCACTTTTCCCTTGTGGGTTCCAGTCAAGGGCACATCTGGCTATGCGTGATTGTTCTCTTCTGAGTGTATGCCATATCCATCCCCACCTTCTTACCTTAATTTCTATTTGTATTGGCCGTTGCCCGCATTGAAAAATATTCACAAAATTCTAGTAGACAACATTAAATAGTTTAACAGCTACCAGACTTACTACCATACCATAATTATATCATTTTGTTGAGCAATGTTAAAAAAAAATTTCTTTGGCACTACTCATTAACATTGTGGTGAAGTGGGATGTTATAAATATTTATAGGGGACTTAGTGTACTGACTGAGATCAGCTGTGAAGGTATCTATATCTATTAAGAGTAGTGTATTATAGATAACCTTACTTGCTACCACATATCTATATATCTCAGTCAGAATTATTCTGGAATAGTGTGATGACTACGTTATGTGTCTAGGGTATGTGTATGATGAAGTGTAAGTCACAACAACAGACAGATAAACAATTTAATTTAATCCACTACTCTTGACAACACTGTGACACTCACATACATTTAACACTCTATGAGAATATCTTAAGGAGTCACTGATAACTTTTCAAATAACAATATGTATTCATTGTTGTCATAAAGTTATATGTGTCCTGATTCAAATACAAAGGAACCAGGAATCACAATCAATTTTAATTACAAGTATATGTACAGACTTTATCAATATGAATATTGTAGTGACATATATTATTAAAAATATCCTATGTGTGTCAGTTGTGTAGTAGTAATATGAGGTAATACTGGTTTTGTTTTGTTCAAGCTCTGTTGGTATTTGTCATCATGACTTCAATAGTTTGTCTTTTGGGACTAGTATTAGAGATGTTCTCAGTTCCTGATATTAAGACAATTAAATTCCCCTCTGAATGTTATTTTTACAAAGTCATTTCAAGATGAGGGGGACATAATGTTGAGCTCAGCTGGCCAAATCAGCTTATCTTGCGTGATGGCGGCAGGAAAAGACTCTTCTGCTCGAATTCTCCCCTGGGCTCTGGAGACACCTCACTGATAGCTAGATGGACCAAGGAGTATGCTGTCCGACTCTGGATTCAGCACAGCTCTAACCAGGTGCTGCTCAATACCATCAAGACCACGGTCCCTGAAAACAAGAAGGATGTACCTTCTACTTCATAACTAATTTATACTTTCTTTTTACACTGAGCACAATACATCACAAACATTGAGTTCAGAGCGTTAGGCCAACTGTCAGCTTCATCTGAAATACTTTATACCAGTATTTACCTCCTTAATGGTTACCACGCCTCTGCACTTCCAGCATTATTTCTGTCTAATCAATAATCTAGGTGTCAGTGTACTGTTTGGCCATTCCATGCAGTTTTACTTTCCTCCGACACCTTCTGTTCAGGCGGGAGCATTATAGGTTTTACATCATGTTTGCTACTGAACTACACATATATACAGGCATAAATTAACAATTCACATTCAATTTTCATTACAAGATACTGAATGGTTTAAGCTTACCACAATTCATAGAATAAACACAGATACGTTGATTAGCAATGAATTCTGGCACAAATTCCCATCTGCTTATGTTCCAGGCTTTTATTTAGCAAAATATGAGCTGGCTTCAACGCACTGTGGCTTTATCAAGCTTATTTGCACTAGTGGTCTCGAACTAACGCTCCTAAGTGAGTATATCAGCGAGTCTAGCCAATGGAGCCACGTTTCGACAAGTGTTTGAAAAAATGTTACCTTTTCACGTCTCCCCTAACAACGAAAGATAGTATTTATAGCCCGACCAATCGTGGTTAGTCTTTCATTTGTTGCGCTCCAATCAATTTGGAGTTTACATGGTAGGCTATTTCTGTAACGTAAGGTTTTGTTCAAACACGTTATAAAAAAAATTTATGAGCAGAAATGATTTTATGTTGTCAGGCATCCCCACTATTTTATTTTGGTTATAATTTATTAATTCCTGGACTATTTGCGTAACGTTTTACATATTCTTTGTCAGCAAGCCCTAAGGAACCCAAATATCCAAATTTAAAAAAGCTACGTGGCTGCGTTCAAAATATGCAATTCCTTCTACCTCCTGTTTCGAAGATGTGCTGTCTGGGTACTGTAATGTTTTCAAACGTAAACCCATCTATTGTTATCTTTCCTAATAAGCGTTTTTTTATGATTTTAAAACCTAACTCTGGGAAGGGTAGTGTATTTTATCACTGTTCGTCCAAAAAAGTTAGTGCATGTAGTCTTACACGCGTGATGGCAGCATTTGTGTATCGCGCGACGCGTGTTTAGTGTTCGGCTTTCTGCCTCTCCCTTCTCGCTATCCTTTAGTCCATCTGTCTTTTGTTTTTGGTAACATAGTGTAGAAAAAGACATGAATGGAATTTAAAATTTAGGTCAACTTGCATATTTCAAGGTTTTTCTTAGAAAGGCAGCACATTTTATTGTGTGTTTGGGAAACGCGTGTATGTTGCAGAAGGCCTTTAATATCAACGTGAAAGCGTTACAATTTGCAGACGAAGCAACAGACTGTACAAGTTTAAAACAAAAACATGACATGGTATATGGTGGCTCTTTTAATATGATACAAAAATATAAAAATGACCATGTCTTGACCGGTTGCTTGCGGAAAAATCCGAATAAACTTGACCTTTGACCTCTATATTATCATCATTATTTCCTTTCTCGCTCGTTGTGAAGTGTGGAACCACCACTACAGCTGGTACCATCGCAGGAAGCCTGTACCAAACAGTCACATGACTTTTGTAGTGGTCAGTTCTATTGTAATTCGTTTGACATGATGATGTTGCCAGCCTCATGTACCACCTCATATTAGTCACCTTGTACGAATTGTCTGAGCATAACGTTCACTCAAGTACAGGGTAATGAGTACTGTTTCCGTAGTTTCTCGAAAAGCCAGTGTTAATATTTCTGACAAAGTCAACAATGTACCATGACAATAATGAAGAGAAGGCCGTACGTTTTCTTTCAGAGAGTGTTGAATTTAGCTGTCTACTTGAGCACTAAATTTGCACAAGTGTGGCGTTTCCGTATTTTCCCGAAAACGTTGCGCGATTGTTTCACTGGTTACAAACTTGCATCAACAAATAAATTAGTAGTGTGGGGATATTTATCGTGTGAGTGTCCATGATGCCAGAATGTTAACTATATTCTAGGTCATTTAGTGGAAAATGTATTTATCTGTGATGATGGGCAGAAACACATGGAACGAATAAATAGGACTAACGTCACAAACAAGTTAATTAATGACGTCATAAAGAAAACATTATTTGATAGATAACAACAATTTGTTAGTATTGAACTTTTTAAACATGTTTACCAGAGTACGTTGCAGCGAATTAGTTATACCCTTGATGGTTTGTCTCGTCAACCAACAGTTTTAATCTTGGTACAGTTTCTGACAGCGACAACCCGACGTCATTTTCAAACTCCACTTTTTTTTCTTGCTTCGGATTAGATTAAGAACTCGTCGTTCTCTGTTCATTACACAACTTTGTTTCTCACTAAGACTACTACTTTAGGAATATTTCAGTTGGATTATATGCAGTATGGCCCACACGTAATAATTAAGAGACCATTCAGCAGCTAATTATATTTGTGGGGATCCTTGTCTTGTGAGAAGATAGGAACTACCGATGAGTTTAGCTGTGGCACTGATAAAATGGCTGCTAAACATCTGCTTCAAAGATGTCCTGTATATGTGGAACAGAGAAAACACATATGGCCGACACCAGTACCATCCGTGGAAAAGCCCTACGGAGATTCAAATAGCCTCAAGCTGACTACTACTTTCTATGAAAACATTCAAGTAGACGTCTGAGAGTGTACGAAGATGATGATGATTAAAGAAGAATCACGTAAGTCGAGAATCAACTTATCCAAGTTAGAACAACACAGTACTTTAGAAGCAATGAATGTAGTAGCTGAAGGGTTAAACATTTCTTGGTGTTTGTAGGACCCACCAATAAATTACGAAAGTCACTAAATAAAGTCGTCGTACATCTTAAAAAATAAAAAAATTCATTACGAATGTGTTTTTCTGTAACCATTATTTCTCTTTCTTTGTTATATTTATGTCTGTGCGTATTTACAATAGCGCTGGTCGTAGACCCGTTGTCTGGGATGTTTTGTAATACAGGTTGTTCAGACCCGCGTGGAACATCCCCTGTTACGATGGTTTGGCCACGTTTGCAGGATTAGAGAAGATCGGCCACTACGACTCATATGGGAAACCAATAGCCAAAGATCCAGTTCTCCAAGACGACCCATAATTCGTTGGGAGGACAACATTAGACAATCCCTGAAGGACAGAGGACTGGACTGGAACCAGGGTTCTTTCCATGTTTTCCTCATTATTTTCACCTCTGTATCCAGCTCTCTTCTCCATGTGTTTTTTGGTCCACCTCTGCCTCTCTTTCCCTGTGGATTCCAGAACAAGGACTGCCTTGTAATGCTATCAACAGGGTTCCTCAATGTGTGTCCTATCCATCGCCAGCGTCTTCTTCTCAGCTCTTGTTCCACTGGCACTTGTCTGGTCATCAATTCCACATTTGAGACTTTGCCATACCATTTCAGTCCTTCTATTCGACGCAAGCACCCGTTTATAAAAGCCTGTAGCTTTTTAGTTGTTGTTTTGGCTGCTCTCCATGTCTCAGAGCCATACAATAGGACTGACTTCACATTTGAGTTGAAGATTCTTTTTTTCGTGTTGGACTTGATTTCTCTTGTTTTCCATGTGTTTCCCAAAGCAATGAAAGCTCCTCTTGCTTTTTGTCTGTCCCTCCAACTTTGTCTATATTTCTAACAATATATGTGTTTGATTCTACATCCTTTAGTAGTGTTTCTTCAAGTTCAGCCTTGTTATCAATTCTTGCATTTATTCTCATAATCTTTGTCTTTACCTGTTTATATTCAGGCCCACTTCTTGTGACCTCTCATCGAGAATTTTTATTTTCTCTTGCATCTGCTTATGGTTATGGGACAGAAGAGCCAAATCATCTGCAAAATCCAGATCATCAAGCTGTTTAGTAGATTCCACTGGATTTCATTTATGTTGTGTGATGTCGATGATTTTATAACCCAATCTATTGCTAGTAAGAAAAGAAATGGAGACATAAGACATCCCTGTCTCACACCAGTTTTATCCTAAACAGTTCTGTAAGTTGTCCTTCATGAAGAACTCTGCATGTCATGTCTTCATAGGTCTTCCTTATTAAGTTAATGATCTTCATGGGAACTCCATATTGCCTCATCAAAGTCCAAAGTGATTCTCTGTCTACAATGTCAAATGCCTTATCATAGTCAACGAATCCGATATATAGCGGTGAATTAAATTCCAGACTTTGCTCAACTATTATTCTCAATGTGGCTATCTGGTCTGTGCACAGTCTGTTGTGTCGAAAACCTGCTTGTACATCTCTCAGTTGCTCGTCTATGGACTCTTTTAATCACTCCAGGATGATTCTGTTTAATACTTTTCCTGGCACTGATAGAAACATTATTCCTCTATAATTTGTGCACTCTTGTAAATTTCCCATCGTAGACAACTTGACCAGATAACCTTCCTTCCACTCTGCTGTTATTTCTTCTCTCTCCCAGACTTTGCAAAGTAGTTTGTATAATATCTCTGTAGAGTTATCAATATCTGTTTTGATAGCCTCTGCTGGAATGCCATCTGGAACAGTTATTTGTTCATCTTACAGAATCTTTATGGCTTTCTTTATTTCTTCTCAATGTGGTGGATTTTGATGTTATGAATTGTTGTTAAGTATTATTATTATAATAAATGAGATTAGCTATGAAGTTCCCTGAATTTACTCAGTAGTATTGTGAACTTTTCAGGGTGCCTTTCCGCTACCACCCCCTTTATCTCATTCGAAATGTATTTATATTAGTATATTAAATGACTTCGTGTTGTGTCTAGGGTTATGAATGTAGAGTGTGATTGCACAATAATCAACAAACATACAAACAAATAGTTTATTATTCACAACAGCACACAGTACTACCACAATAACATACAAACGACACTCTAAAAGGCTATCTTATTTAAGACTGTGGTTGAATTTTGTGTAAATAAGATTTTTACAGTTTTATTATCCTGATTCAAATTTATTTGTAATCAGGACAGACAATTTAAAAGTGAAATCACAATAATCAATTACATCAGTCAAATAGCACAATAGATCTTCTGTCCATATATAAAATTATTAATCGAATATATTTATGTAGTGTTCTCCTACTTTAAGGTAATACTGGTGGTACTACTAGGTTGTTGTTTTAATCATGTCCTTCTGGAAATGTTTGTTTCTATTTTGTCACTTGTGGAACTATTAAATATTTGTCCCAGTTTTATTCACTGTTATTAGATCGTTCTTTTAAAGTTCTGTAGTTGAGCTTTCAGGTGCCGAACGAGAACTTATCTTGGCCGTAGAATATAGGATGAACCTTTCCTCTGCTCGCTTGACAATCTGTTCCCTGTTTGATAGGCAATGGCCACTAGCATGGGCTCTCAGTAAACAGGCAGAGTCTTGAATCAATCAATTTTCAAGCGTTTGGTACCACATTAACGTCAGTACCCAGGACCTCTGAAAAGTGAAGGTATGCATCCTTCGTAATATCTAGCATACACTAATAGTCCACAGTTAAGGACATGTACATTACAAACAAACAAAAGTATCATATCCCTATACAAACCCAATGCCACCATTTTCTTTTGATGTGACAATGTACACCAGTATTCCTCTCCCCTAATAGTTACAACGCCACTGCAATTCCAGCTGTAATCTCTTCCATAGAATAGGATAGGTGTTATGCTCCTTTATGACAATCATACCTATTCTTGTAGTTTTACACCTCTCTGACAGTCTATCACATGGTGGATCAATCTTTAGGCTTTGCCTCATGTTCGCTATAGACCCACTCATGTCCAGACATATATTATTAATTCACATTCAATTTTTATATAAAATACAGGTTAATAAATGTCAAGCTTACCACAATTTTCAATGAAATATACACAGAGACGATGACTGACACAGTTTCGATCTGTTTTATTGCCCAGGCTGCTTATAACTTGTAGTTTAAAGCACAGCCTGCTCTCATCTATCACTGTTGAAAATTTTCTTAGAAATGGCGTCCCCCTAACGCTTATTCTGACAATATCGATTCAGTTAGCCAATCGCTATTAATTGTACAAGGGTAAACAGTCTTTTTCAAAAAATATCATTCAAACTTTTCCTACGTTACTTAGGCTATTTATATTTATTCAAAGGTCAGCCAATAATATTTAGTCTCCCTTCAAATGCCACCCAATCGGATTCGCTGTACTATGTTAGCCTATCTGTCATCTACTTTTTTCCACAAAATATGCGATCCAATCTAAGCAGATATGACTTGACCTGACAGTATCTCTGATCTCTATGTATTGTTTTATCATTATTTGATTAGTTAAGGGACTATTTATATAACTAATAACATATTCTTGGTCAGCAAGTCTTCAGGTACACGAATATACAATTTTTAAGGGGCTATGTGGTTCGGTTCAAAATTCTATCTTTTTTCTATGTTGGTTGTTTATTTTTAAACTACCTCTCGTTCCTTTTTTCCATGTAATATCAAGCTGAATACGAGAGCTTAGGTCATTCATAATAAGAGCTTAACATGTTTACATGACGTAGTGTCCACAATTCTAACTTTTTTCATTGTATTTGGGGAAACCCCTAAGGCAAGGCTTGCCACTGTGCTAATGTTGGCTTTTAGTTTGAAATCAATGCGAAACGAATTAGCATTTTCATCTTTCCTTGCCCCTCCTCGTTCCTCAATGCATTTTAGGGAAATGTTTCTTAGAACTAGGAAAAAGTGGGTGTTTATGTCAAGGACGAATTTGAAAAATAGGTTAACGTTTTGGTCGGCTATTCGTTAGCAAATAATAATCTGATGGTGTATGCGACACCAACCGTTTCTAGCAGAAAATTCTTTTAGACTGTCTTATCTTTGCCTTTATGCCCTATATTGTTATATACTAATTTAGCTATTGTATTTAGAAATTCACTACACTCTACTTGGTCGTTCACAGCTGATTTGTAGCTCCTCTTCTGCTGGCTAGATGGCTGGGGGATTAATTGGAGCTGGTCTATTGAGAAGTTCCTCAAAATGTTCTGTCCATCTCTTCATTTGTTCTTGTATATTACTAAGCAATTTTCCATTCTTATCTTTTATGAGGCCATTTGCTTGCCTGTTAGCTTCTTTGTGTTGTTGTATAGGTCCCTCATATTTCCTTTTGCTGCAGCTTCCTCTGTTTCTCTTGCCAAATCATCAATATATTTCATCTTGTCTCTTTTGATGTTTCTTCTTACCTCTTTGTTTGCTTCTATGTACACTTCATGAGCCTTGGCTTTGGAGCTTCTGGTTTTGCTTCTGTTTAAATCTGCTTTCTTGTTTTTTCTGTCTTCTATCTTGCAAATGGTTTCTGTTGTTATCCATGCTTTGTGTCGATGTTGTCTTTTTCTAAGTACTTCTTCACATGTCTCGTCCCATACATTTATTACTTGTTGCCAGTGGTCTTCCTTATCTGCTTCATCTTCCAGCTGTTGGAGTGCTTGGTATTTGTTGGATACTGTCATAGAAAATATTTCTCTTATATCCTGATTTCTTAGATATCCCACATTATACTGTTGTCTATAGCTATATAATGTTGTAAATTTCTTGAGTTTTAATTTTGTGTTAGCCAACAGAAGGTGGTGGTTTGATACCACATCTGCTCCTCTACATACTTTTACACCATGCAATGATGACCTAAACTTCTTACTTATGCATATGTGATCAATCTAAATCTCAGTTCTATGGTCTGGTGATATCCATGTTGCTTTATTTATTCTTTTATGTTGAAAAATGCTTCTTCCTGTAGCTAGTTGATTTGAAGCACAGAAGTTTGCTAATAGTTCCCCATTCTCGTTCATCATACCTAATTCATGCTTTCCTTTGCTTTCTTCAAAGCCAGTGTTGTCTGTACCTATTTTCGCGTTTAGGTCCCCCATCAAAATTGTGATGTCCTTTCTTTTCTTTTTGTCCAAGGCATTCTGGAATCGGGTGTAAATGTCTTATTTCTCAGATTCTTCTTTATCATTTGTTGATGCATAACACTTGATGATGTTTATATTTACTTTCTTTTTGGCTGATTTAAACCTTGCTGTTATAATTCGGGGTCCCGTTGCTTCCAATCCTATAAGTGCCTTATGTGCTTCCCTAGACTGCATTAGAACCACCCCTTCACTGTCATGGGCTCTTTCTACCTCATGTTCTCAGAACAACATCATTTCTCCTGTGATCAATCTCCTCCTCTCTATGCTCTTCCACCGTGTCTCGCAGAGTCCCAGGATATCAATCATGTAATTTGACTTTCTGCTGCTACCTGTGCAGTTACCCTTATTCACATAGAGTGCGAACATTCCAGGTACCAATCCTGGAGATTTTCCTACACGAAAAAAGTTCAACCCAGACTCCTTTCGGTTTTCTCTGGGTTGCTTCACGCGCCTCCTTTCCAGATCACCTTCTTCTGCCTTCGACGGCTGCGTTGATTTATATTCTGTATTTGACTTGTCTATGTTTGTTGAAGTTTTTGTGGTAAAATGTTTTTTTACGGGATTGGGAAACCAGTCCCATGCCCAACACTCCTTAGTCGCTTTTTACGACATGCATTGTAGGGTACAGTGTTACTATTCTTTGCTTCCCTTTCGGGCCCCGGTAACATACGGGCGAACTGCACACGGGACCTCCTATTTTTTCGCCATTATCCAAGAAGTCTAGACATCCAATCTCACTACCCTGGGGATTAGGGAGGAGTATGCCATTATTAGGAACCACTAGTTCTGATAAAATCCTATTAAAAGTCTTCCCTGTACTGGGAACCGAACCCATTACCTTCAGATTAAGAGGCGGACGACATACCTCTTAGCCACTCCAGCCCTCATGGTAGAAGAGCAGCGACCAAATCAAAAATGTGTTTATAACACACTAGGAATGGACACCCGAGGCTTGTAAACAGTAAATAAATATTAGACAAACATAAAGGTATGTTTTCAGGCACTCGTAAGAAATAAAGAAGTAGAACACTAGACAACAGAAAAACAACACAGTCATGAGTGGCTTACCCAGGACTCGAACCCAGGACATGTGTTTACTTGTCGAAGAGCTATTTTGCGCCGATGAAACATTTTGATGTGCAATCTTGTACAATGCATTCGAATTATCACTGAAAGGTGCGGAGCATATAAGTGTTCCCTACTTTAAAATCTGCATCAAATTTAATATTATTTAAAGTTCTTTTCCCGTTAAACATGATAAACGAAATAACATTTTAACAATTTAACAAGTGTACTGACAAAAGTAAGAAAATTTGTTGTGTCTTATATAACTTTGTATAATGAACTGATAAATTTAAATACGTAATAAAAGTCAATTATTTAGTGTGATAATTTTTAAAAATTAAATTGTTCCCCTTTGGAAGTAAATAGGATTCCTCCCCCTAACTTCTGAATAAACATAAGGACCAACTCCTGAATCTCTGCTGCTTAAAATATCAGATGGATTTTTTTTTGTTTTTGTTTCACTCATTTCCAATATTGGACATTCCGTCGCTACCTGACAAGAAGTGTGATCTCTGGTTATAAGTGGGCTATATTGTGTACATTTTTATAACATTGTGATATCAAGAGCCAGACAGCCATCCACACATGCTTCGACACCTAACGAAACACATATTAGACACCATGTAGCCAACTGAATGGGGAGGTTTACATTATTAAACCAGCACACACAAATATTACACTTTCAAGTAAAACCCTGGTGCTTGCGAGATGTCTAGAAGAATATCAACAAGCTCTCATTAAAAAAAAAAAAAAAAACTTTGCCGTTTTGGCGCGGCGCGTCCCGTCAACCTAGTTGGTTATATTAGGGCGCATGTCCAGATATAAAAGACCTTTAGGTATAGTTTTAATCAGTTATATTTGACATGCACTCAGGAAACCACAGACAAATACATTAGAGAGAGATATATGCCTATAGGAACAATGACAGGTCTCATAACACAAGACCATGGCATAGAGAGATCGGTACAAACGAACGAACGAACGAACTTTATTTTCGAAGGATTAAAAATTGGGCGCGCAGGCCCGTCTAACATTCTGCCCTTTCACTCTCATTAACCTTGCATACTATATCACACAGAGGCATGCAAATTGCACAAGTAGGAAGACATATGAATAGTCTGTAAAAGATAAAATATCGGAGTACAGTGTTAACCGTCCTTCAAAGTGTTAGATACAGGGAGTTATGTGAAATCAACACCACTGAAGTAAGGACATATACAGTATTGAGGGCACATATCCACATAACAAAATCCTGGAACAGATATTGACAGAGACATCATCAAGTTTCATGTACAACAACAAGATACAACCCCAAACTTCAGATTATAAAGAAGGGTAACAAACATGACAGGTTCCCAAATAGAGAGAACATGTCATGTTCATAAACAACAAAGTACCAAGAAACCAACAACGATGGGAGGTAACAACAGAGACATCATCAGGACAAGTTTGAGAGGAAATTTACCATCAGACAAACACCTTAGATTCAAGACAACAACGATGGGAGGTAACAACAAAGACATCATCAGGACACGTCTGAGACGAAATTTATCATGAGACAAACACTTTAGATTCAAGTCAACAACGATGGGAGGTAACAACAGAGACATCATCAGGACACGTCTGGGACGAAATTTAACATGAGACAAACACCTTAGATTCAAGTCAACAACATACAATCCAAATTGAGAAAGGAAAAAGAAGTAGCTGGGACGAAGATGATTTGTGTCAAAACATAAGCAGAGACACAGGAAAACACCGGAAACGATGCTACTTACGCGATACGACAGGAGAATAATAGGAAGAAAGTAGTGTCAACACAGACAGAAGTTGACAAGGTTTACGGTTGTCGGAAAAAGAGATCATTACACATAGACAAAAAGACACTAGGAATCTACACGACTGGACGGTTACACACAAGGTTGAGATGATAATACCAAAGCATGACGTCAACAGGAGGCAACATACTATCTAAAGGTACAAGAAAACAGTGATAACACTACATTAGAACAGAGTAGTTCTAGTGAAGAGGTCACATCGGATGACAGCAGTCCAAGTAAAATGTACAGACAAGCATCGCGTAATAGCCACGTCATCACTAGGGCAGAAATACATGGAGTACCAGAAGTAACGTAACAGCCCACCAACGAATACTATTCCCACAAAACACACAAGAGAGACAAGAGGAAAGAAGGACGAAGAATCAAGAAGAGGAGACATTAGAAGAAATACATGACATAGACACACCGTATATGTACATGACATAGACACACCGTATATGTACACTACATAGACACACCGTATATGTACACTACATAGACACACCGTATATGTACACTCGGGCTGGGGAAACGAGAAAACAAGACAACATGAGCAGGACAGGGAGGGTAGGTTGGCAGAACATGAGCAGGACAGAAAGAGTAGGTTGACAGAACATGAGCAGGACAGGGAGAGTAGGTTGGCAGAACATGAGCAGGACAGCAAGGGTAGGTTGGCAGAACATTAGTAGGACAGGGAGGGTAGGTTAGCAGAACATGAGCAGGACAGCGAGGGTAGGTTGGCAGAACATGAGCAGGACAGGGAAAGTAGGTTGGCAGAACAGGAGCATGACAGGGAGAGTAGGTTGACAGAACATGAGCAGGAAAGGGAGAGTAGGTTGACAGAATATGAGCAGGACAGGGAGAGTAGGTTGGCAGAACATGAGCAGGACAGGGAGAGTACGTTGACAGAACATGAGCAGGACAGGGAGAGTAGGTTGGCACAACATGAGCAGGACAGGGAGGGTTGGTTGACAGAACATGAGCAGGACAGAAAGAGTAGGTTGACACAACATGAGCAGGACAGGGAGAGTAGGTTGACAGAATATGAGCAGGACAGGGAGAGTAGGTTGGCAGAACATGAGCAGGACAGGGAGAGTAGGTTGGCAGAACATGAGCAAGACAGGGAGAGTAGGTTGGCAGAACATGAGCAGAACAGGGAGAGTAGGTTGACAGAACATGAGCAGGACAGGGAGAGTAGGTTGACAGAACATGAGCAGGACAGGGAGAGTAGGGTGGCAGAACATGAGCAGGACAGGGATAGTAGGTTGGCAGAACATGAGCAGGACAGGAAGAGTAGGTTGACAGAACATGAGCAGAAGAGAGAGAGAGAAGAAGACCAAGAGAAGACATCTCCAAGTGACAAGAGAAAGTACAACACAAGAGGACGACATTGACAGGAAACAATGGAGCAAGATATCAGACGAGCGAGGCAGAGAAATTGGACGTCGTCGGACAAGAATGTTCCTTTGGCCAAGTTACAAAATACAGAATAGCTAAAAGTGCTGCTGAAGAGGCGAAACAAACATAGAGAATTAGAAGAGGAGGTAGGCAGACCGACAAGGGAATAGAGTCGGCGGAGAGCAAATAATGTAGACCATAGGAGGCCGAGAAGAAGGACGCAAGAAGATTCAGAAATTTTCGCTTGGATTACTCTGAGTCTGAGAGAGATAGTGACGTTAGTCGCAGACACACGAATCGGAGGTCCTATAGGCAAGGAAATAGTTCTAGAAGTCTGTAGCGAGATTTGATAACACTTGCTTGGTTGTAGCGTGACACACGCCCACAGCGCACACACACACACACACCAGCGCAAGGACAGCGCGGCGGTCTTTCTTTGAAGTTTGAAGACGGGAAATGTGAATTACGGTTAAGCTAGACAATATTACGGAAGAATGAGGAAATAGCTATATAGGAATGTATGGCGGACTTTAAAAGTTTGCATTTACTGGACATTAAATTATTAACTACAAGAGAACGCCTGGTTGGAATACAATTAAATAAAAAAAATACAACAAAGGAGATAGACTAGGAATTCTATCCTAAAGGATATTATTCAAATATAAATAGTTTTAAAGATAATTAATATTTTTCACCTTCATCACATCTGCTAAAAGTTAGCTAATAATCTTAAAAAATTTATTATAACTGCATACCTAAACGGATTTAAATATAAATTGGATAGAATGGAAGCCTCATATGGGGAAAAGGAAATGATACCGTGGAAGGAAGGAAGGATATAAATGTGTTGTGAACAGAAGAAAAAAACAAGTAAAGGAAAAGCACAGATCACCTCAAATCGCCTCAAACCAAGAGATTAAACGAAAATCTTTTGGGATTTTTAGAGGTGCTTTCTCGTACGGGCGAGAGACTGAAATATAAGGACAGAGGGGCGCGTTGAAAATCACACATACCAAATCCAGAAGCCAAAGTGAGAAACTGGAAGACAGCATCTGCAAGAAAAGTTATTTTTTTCACGCTGCATGCAGGGCAGATTAACTTCAACCAATATAATCTCACCGTGAGCTTATAAATCCTAAGAGGGTATGTAAGTTTATTAAAGATATATGTATTACTAATATCATTTTATTTCAGAGATTTTATTTCCGATTGATTGTATCTGATATAATAAAAAGGGAATGACGCTAACCAGAGATAACCTTCACCGGCATTGTCAGGAAGCATAACCATTAATTGGTTAGCCAAATATATCATGGCTAGTTCTTGCCTGGAAGCTTACGACATACCAGCAAGTACATAAGTGACTTGACATCCATAAGTGGAAGGCAAAGGTTATAGCGTACCCATGTATCATAACATGTGATTTATTCTTGTATTTTGTTAATTCTGCACAGTATACATTATCTTATCATGCTATCTCTGTAACATACTACCATGATTCATTCATTTATATACAAACACTGAAGACATGGTCGCATCATGAACAGCAGTGGGTGGTGAGATTGTTGGAACACCATGGCCACCTATTACCTTTTGTTCCAGGTTTTATGATCAGTTTTTATGATCATTGCTGATCAAGATTACGATCATTCCTGACCGAATTTACCCAAAAGACTTGAAGACCGTTGATCCTGCGAACTGAAGTCTAGAGGCCAATCAATCTTCAACACCTTAGTTCCCCCGTAGTTATAGGGCGGGCTGAAGGAAAGTCTTCCGGATTCAAGTGTGTCTCAGGAACCTCGAACTAAAATCAGATGAGTTTTATGTGTATCCATCCAACAAATCCTGTGAGCAGTTTCTAAAACGACTGTTTAATGATGACAACTAGATGGCAATAGTTACCTAGGAAGCATAGTAACACCAGACGGCGGGGCAGGCAAAGACATCAACATCAGAATGAATAAGGCAAGAACTGCCTTCTTTAGCCTAAACAACATCTGGAAGTCCTCCCAATACAGCACAAGCACAAAATTAAGATTATATCAGAGCTGTGTGCTTTCTGTGCTTATCTATGGTGCGGAATGCTGGAGAGTTACAGAGAAGGAAATGTCGAAATTGTCCTCTTTTCACACAACATGCCTAAGAAAAATTCACCGAATCTTTTGGCCGAATACCATCACTAACAAAGATTTGCTTACTCGTAGCAAGCAAGAGGACATGCACACCATCATAGCTGGCAGACGCTGGAGCTGGGTTGGTCATGTCCTCAGAAGAGACTCCGATGCCATCACAACAATAGCTATGCTTTGGACCCCTGAAGGAAAACGAAAGAGAGGCCGACCAAAAACAACCTGGCGGAGGACTGTGGAGGCTGAGATGCAGGGAATGAACCAGAGTTGAGGCAATGTACGAAGGATGGCCACCGACCGAGCAAAGTGGAATCAATTTGTTGTTGCCCTACAAGACGCCACTGGGCGTGATGGCCACTGACTGCTTTGACGGTCGGCGGCTAAGGATCAAAGAAGAAGAAGAAGAAGAAGAAGAAGAAGAAGAAGAAGAAGAAGAAGATGGCAATAAATAATGTGACAAACTTGTTTTATAAGTTCAGTGGAAGATAAATCCAAGACTTTGTAGCTTGTTTATTTCATTTGTAACTGTAAATAATCATATATTTTACCATCTTACAACAACCATTTCTCATTACAAGAATATATAGATGTACATAATAAATTGGATAATTGTACTCATTTGACTTGTTAAATTTTTAACTGTTAAATTTTGAGTTACCTTTTCAAATTTAATTATATTATCACATAGGGTTACGATAGCTAAAGTAGCACCTTATACTTCTGAAGCCTAAATCTATTGTCCAGCTCAGAGTATTCATAGCTGTAACTGACTTGTGATACCAGTGTACTTTTCGGGCACTGGAATTTCATACTTTCTGGAGAGATATTCTATTCTGCTCTACCACTAATATCATAATAGGAAAACCTTTCGCTACATTGGGGGCTCGTCTGGTATATTATTTTGTATCCTGCGCCACTATCTATGTATTCTTCTATCATGAGCCACAAATAGTTTGTAAAAATAAATTTTTTTGAAAAAATTCTAAAACTTAGAAATTTTTTCGTAATAGTAGTACCATTGAGTACGACGTAAATAGGAAACGCTCAAAAGGATTTAAGGATGTGTCTTGTTCAAAGTAATTAATTGATTTTAATTAAGTTAGTTGGTTAGTGAAGATAAAATTATATACCCTCTGGTAAGTAAGCGTCATGGCAGAATTGGTGAAGTTTAGAGCCGCGATTATGCAGGAAGGAAATGACTTGGGTATGACAGGAGATGCTCTAATTCGGCATATCACAACTGAAGTGGATAAATATTTAGATAGAGAGACTAAAAGAATGGAAGCTGAAGCTGAAAGAGAGACTAAAAGAATGGAAGCTGAAGCAGAGAGAGAAGCCAAAAGAATGGAAGCAGAGAGAGAAGCCAAAAGAATGGAAGCAGAAGGTAAGAAATTAGAAGCAGAAAGAGAAGAGAAGAGACTAATGTTGGAAGCTGAAGCTGAAGAAAGAAGGTTACAAAGAGTTCATGAGTTAAGTTTAAAGGAACTTGAACTCCAGGGAGCAGCTAGCAATCATGGTGCTAGCTCACCTCACTCTGAGAGTAGCTCCAACCATAGCACGGCAAATAGAGCCATGAGTTTCCACCTGGATCCATTTATTGAGAAGGAGGACGCCATTGAGTCGTACCTGGATAGATATGAGAGATTGGCCTCTACCTATGGATTGGAAAAGGAAAAATGGAGCCTTAAACTATCTCAGGGGCTGAGGGGAGTTTCATACGATGTTTATTTAAAACTCTCAAAAGAAGACCAGGAAGATTATGAAATCTTAAAACAAGCTTTACTGGTCAGGTACGAAAAGAATTCTGAATCTTATAGAAAGAGATTCCGAACTGCTAAGCTACTTCCAGGAGAAAACTATCACCAGTTTTCTGCCAGAGGGGAAACTTATCTGACAAAATGGATTAGCTTAGGAAAATGTCAAGATATAAAAGAAATGGTCATGATGGAACAACTGAGAGAATCCATGCCTCAGGAAATGAGAAAATTTCTTATGGAGCAAGGAGCAGAGAGATTGGAAAATATTTTAACCATGGCTGAAAGATATCAAGCAGCTCATTCAGAAGTATCAGGAAATAAGAAGAAGAAGGGTGAGAACTTCCAACCTTCACAAAACTTTACCAACTATGAACATAGGGACATTTCCAACAAGAACAAACACAGAACTGATTATAAAGACAAAAACCCTCTAGGATCAGATAATAGACCTTCAAGAAAGGAAGGACAGTGGTATAAATCTTGCCAAATGAGTAACCACAATACTGCAGAATGCAGACGGAAAAACCCTCCTTATCACGCTGCATGTCTTACAACAGGAACAAGGGAAGGAAGGAACTGGCAGTTAGTCAGAATGACATCCATCATCCCCCTGTCTGTGAGGAAGTGACATGTAATGGCACCAAAATTCAGTGCTTATATGATTCCGGATTGGAATTCGACTCAGTTGTGAGTGCAACCCTAGTGCACCCTGATCAACTTACCACAGAAACCGTGGACATACAAGGGGCAATGCAGGGAACCGTCACCATGACACTTCCCGTAGCAAGGATCAACGTGAGAACTCGCTATGTGGAAGGAGTGATAAGAGCAGCAGTGAGTGATGATCCTATATACCCGCTGGTAATAGGATGTAAATATGTCTTTTTGGGTGACCCAATAAAACCTGTTGTCATGGCAGCAAACCATACCAGGTCGAGCACCAAAAAGGAGGAGGGAAATCCAATAAACATTCATCCTACAAAGATGAAAAAGGCTCAAACAGCAGACAGCACATTGAAGCCTTGTTTTGGCAAATTGCCAAAGGCCCGTAACCCTCCAGAGAAAGGAGACTTCTACATGGAAAATGGCCTACTCTACAGACAAGCTGGAAAAGGACCTAAAGGGCATGGACAGCTGGTAGTGCCTAAATTATACAGGGAGGAAAATATGGAGCAAGAGAATGCTACATCAGGCAGTGGTCACAGAGGAAAAGGGGCCACTGGTCAAAAGATAGCATTGCGATATTACTGGCCAGGAATAATTGAAGACATAAGTTGGTATATAAAATCCTGTTCAGAATGTAACCAGGTAAACTCAATCAGAAGTGTAGACCAGTTACAGGACCTAGGGAAGCATTGTTGCGGACGTAGGCCCATTAAGAAAACTCACAAGAAAACACAACAGGTAGATGCGGTGATGAAGAGAAAACACAATCACAACAAGTCTACTGTTACACCAGTAACCATGGCAACTCTCCGTATGGTACAGAGAGGGGACGAAAGACATCCCACCCCGACTAAATATTGTTCGGAACACCATGGCCTGGATCATCTGGAAAATTTGGTTAGTTAGCAACGAGTATTAAAAAAGCTGCAGAAACCAACCAGAACCATAGGAGGTAGGAACCAGGGCTGTACCAAACAATTGATTGAGACAGGCCCCACTTCGGTATTCTGCCCCTTACAATAGAAATAGGTGTGGGTCCGGCAACGTTGTTGTTTCGCTGTCCCCATACACGGTCCACTGGAAGCATTGTTGCGGACATGGACTGAACAATAGCAAGCACAAGCACTAAAGGATGAGATTGACTATCTCTTAAAACAGAAAATTATTTCAAAGTCTGAATCTTCCTACAGCTCAAGTGTGGTGCTATTAAGGAAGCCTAGTGGTGAACACAGTTTATGAATTGACTATAGGAAACTGTTAGTCTTTAGTACACCGGATGGACATTACGAGTTCAATGTACTCCCATTTGGTTTAAAGAATGCTCCAAGTATCTTCACCAGAATGATGAGGAAATAGTTGGAACCATTACAAAATCCTCATATCACCAACTTCATGGATGATATTCTGATTGCTACCACTACATTCGAGGAACACGTAGTAGCCCTCTCCATGTTGTTGGATAGACTGAGAGAAACGGGATTGACAGCACGTCCAACTAAGTGTCATATTGGATGTGAGACATTGGAATTTTTAGGTCACACTATCTCTACAGGGCAAATGTCTCCTGACCCAAAGAATGTAGAGAAAATGAGAAAAGCACCAAGACCACAAACTAAGAAGGATGTAAGATCCTTTGTGTCAATGTGCGGGTTTTATCAGAAATATATACCCCATTTTAACTCATTGTGCGCGCCATTAACCGACTTAACCAAAAAGGTCAGCCGGATAAAATACAATGGACTGCGGAGTGTGAACAGGCTTATACAGAGTTGAAAAATAAGCTGACAAATAAACCTATCCTTGCCCTTCCCGATCTCACACAAGAATTCGTACTAAGAACGGATGCTAGCAATGTAGGCATCGGAGCAACATTACTACAGCGGGCAGAGACACCGCCACATATGCTTTTACCCGTAGCTTTTGCCAGTAGAAAGTTAAATACAGCAGAAAGAAATTATTCTACCGTTGAACGTAAATGCCTCGCTTTGGTCTGGTCGATCAATAAATTTGCCCTTTTTCTTTACGGGAAACACTTCATTGTGGAAAGCGATCACCAGCCTTTGATGTTTTTAGAAGTGTCTAAAAAATTAAATTCACGACTTTTAAGGTGGAGTTTACTGTTATCTCCATATTCGTTCAAAGTGAGATACATTCCAGGACGGGACAATCTTGGACCCGATTTTTTAAGTCGTCATCCTATCAAAGCAGATATAGAGAAACGGAAAATTAAGGAGGAACTGCAGCATGTGTTACCAAAAAGTGAACCGTGCATGCACTGTTTTAAAGAAGAGGGTTCTGTAGCGAGATTTGATAACACTTGCTTGGTTGTAGCGCGACACACGCCAACAGCGCACACACACACCAGTGCAAGGACAGCGCGGCGGTCTTTCTTTGAAGTTTGAAGACGGGAAATGTGAATTACGGTTAAGCTAGACAATATTACGGAAGAATGAGGAAATAGCTATATAGGAATGTATGGCGGACTTTAAAAGTTTGCATGTACTTGGACATTAACTTATTAACTACAAGAGAACGCCTGGTTGGAATATAATTAAATAAAAATAATTCAACAAAGGAGATAGACTAGGAATTATATCCATAAGGATATTATTCAAATATAAATAGTTTTAAAGATAATTAATATTTTTCACCTTCATCACATCTGCTAAAAGTCAGCTAATAATCTTTAAAAATTTATTATAACTGCATACCTAAACGGATTTAAATATAAATTGGATAGAATGGAAGCCTCATATGGGGAAAAGAAAATGATACCGTGGAAGGAAGGAAGGATATAAATGTGTTGTGAACAGAAGAAAAAAACAAGTACAGGACAAGCACAGATCGCCTCAAATCGCCTCAAACCGAGAGATTAAACGAAAATCTTTTGGGATTTTTAGAGGTGCTTTCCCGTACGGGCGAGAGACTGAAATATAAGAACAGAGGGGCGCGTTGAAATTCACACACACCAAATCCAGAAGCCAAAGTGAGAAACTGGAAGACAGCATCTGCAGGAAAAGTTATTTTTTCACGCTGCATGCAGGTCAGATTAACTTCAACCAATATAATCTCACCATGAGCTTATAAATCCTAAGAGAGTATGTAAGTTTATTAAAGATATATGTATTACTAATATCATTTTATTTCAGAGATTTTATTTCCGATTGATTGTATCAGATATAATAAAAAGGGAATGACGCTAACCAGAGATAACCTTCACCGGCATTGTCAGGAAGCATAACCATTAATTGGTTAGCCAAATATATCATGGCTAGTTCTTGCCTGGATGCTTACGACATACCAGCAAGTACATAAGTGACTTGACATCCATAAGTGGAAGGCAAAGGTTATAGCGTACCCATGTATCATAACATGTGATTTATTCATGTATTTTGTTAATTCTGTACAGTATACATTATCTTATCATGCTATCTCTGTAACATACTACCATGATTCATTCATTTATATACAAACACTGAAGACATGGTCGCATCATGAACAGCAGTGGGTGGTGAGATTATTTGAACACCATGGCCACCTATTACCTTTTGTTCCAGGTTTTATGATCAGTTTTTATGATCATTGCTGATCAAGATTACGATCATTCCTGACCGAATTTACCCAAAAGACTTGAAGACCGTTGATCCTGCGAACTGAAGTCTAGAGGCCAATCAATCTTCAACACCTTAGTCCCCCGTAGTTATAGGGCGGGCTGAAGGAAAGTCTTCCGGATTCAAGTGTGTCTCAGTAACCTCGAACTAAAATCAGATGAGTTTTATGTGTATCCATCCAACAAATCCTGTGAGCAGTTTCTAAAACGACTGTTTAATGATGACAACTAGATGGCAATAGATAATGTGACAAACTTGTTTTATAAGTTCAGTGGAAGATAAATCCAAGACTTTTTAGCTTGTTTATTTGATTTGTAACTGTAAATAATCATACATTTTACCATCTTGCAACAACCATTTCTCATTACAAGAATATATAGATGTACATAATAAATTGGATAATTGTACTCATTTGACTTGTTACATTTTTAACTGTTAAATTTTGAGTTACCTTTTCAAATTTAATTATATTATCACATAGGGTTACGATAGCGAAAGTAGCAACTTATACTTCTGAAGCCTAAATCTATTGTCAAGCTCAGAGTATTCACAGCTGTAACTCACTTGTGATACCAGTGTACTTCTCGGGCACTGGAACTTCATACTTTCTGGAGAGAGATTTTACTTCTGCTCTACCACTATTATCATAATAGGAAAACCTTTCGCTACAAAGACACAGAGAAGTAATACACCGTGGATGCGAGCGGAGAAGCAAGAGTAAAGGTAGAGATGAGGAAATTAAGACGAGATATGAGGAGTCTAGGAGAAAGACGAGTAGAAGAAGAGATTGTACCGATCCAGCAGTCGAGATAAGCAGCTAAGAAAAGAAAAAAAAGATAAAGAAATCAAGGATTCTAATGAGAAATAATTAAACAGCTGATAGACGCAGAAACACAACTATTTATAATAGTACTAGCTAATTAAACATACAGGTGGGACCCAAAGATGCAGCAATAGAGAATGCAGTCAGCGACCAACAGCTTGACTGCTTGCATCAGGATCAGCGAACCAGAGCTGATCAAGACCCTACTCCACCTCCACGTGGTGGTCCTGGAAACAGATTGCATCACTGCAGTCTGGCTGAGCGAGTAGAGATCGCCGTGGGAAGGCAAACCCGGTCCCAAAAAATGCCGTGCTGAAGTCGGATGTGTCGACCGAAAGGTGCAGATATCACAGCTTAGGCGTAAACAGACATAACGCACCCAACGTCCTTTTCAGGACGAACGAGGAAGAAGAAGAAGAAACATACAGGTGAGCTGTACAAAAAGAAGGCATTGAGGGAGTTACCGATACAATAGTAGAAACAAGTCTATGAGGAGAGACAGAGTGAGAAATTTAAAGAGTATGAGAGATGAAGAAATAGACGGGAAGCATAAGACAGTGGAGCAGGTACGACAGAGTGAAGATGAAGAACATGAAAAGACGTAGAGTTGCAGATGTTGAAGTTAGCGAGCAGAATAACGTTCAAGGAGATAACTTTGATGGGAGATCTCATTGTACAAAAAATGAGCATAGTTTACAGCGGTAGTTGGTCCTATGAAAACGCTAATTGAATTGGCTCCTCACCAAACACATAAGGATATATCAACACTTTGAGCAACGAAGCGTTGAAGAGAAAATTAGGAGGTATTTCAATGAGAACATTCAGAGAACAAAGAGAACATTGGAGATGTTGAGAGGATGCATATTGAGAATATATAGAGATGAGAAATTATTCTGAGAGGTCAAAAGAGTGTGAAAAGGAGAATAGGCATGAAAAATGCGAAGACATTGAGACATTAGGTAAAAAGAAGAAATATTCCCAGTAGGGCACGTAGACGGGACAAAAAGGAGGAAAATAGTTTGTGGAGGTAGTCCAGCACGATAACACACAGGGACAGCCTAAGGGAAATACTGAGGGCTTTTAGAATTCCCAGCTGCAGTGTCTCTATCGTAAAACGCCTTTATGCTATCTTTACACGTTGTGTTGGGTAGAACAACCTAACCTTTGAGGTGAAGACATGTGTACGACTGAGATGTCATATATCAACCACCGTATTTTTGACAGTCATAGATAGGATGATGCGCCACACAAAAGTGGACAGAACATGAGGAATGTGACAAGTCAAATCTTCAATCGTTACATTTTTCTGTGACATCATTTAACTTTATCCTATGCCCTTCACTTTGTTATTTTCTCACCCGCTCCTTATCGTTGTTTCGTTTTCATTGTTTAATGTTTCCTTATCACATCTTGCCACACCTCTCACCCATTTCTCTATCCTGGTTATTTTCTTCTTCTTTATTATGTTAGACGCTCAAGCGAAGAGGCGAACTTGCCACATTGATTTTTCGCTTATCGCTAGCTCCAGACGGAGTAAAAGTGTATGCTAAGCCACAATCCTATTGTTACCTCCGACTACTTGTCTGGGAACATATACGTTAAAAGGTTGACGCACGATAAGGTCCGAGCTCGCAAACATGACATGTTAAAATACATGACAGATCTTACTAAGGTGTACGAAATGATCATCTTGCTGAATTTTAAGACACATGCAGTGATGCAATACTTCCGGCAAATGAACTTTTCTGTGATAAACAATTACAAAGATGTTATCATCTTGGATGAGATTATAATGTTAGATCTGTGAAGTAGTGAGTTTGTAAACAGGACACGTGAAAACGAAGAAGCAAGAACTTATATGCTTATGAAAGACAGACAGATGAAATTGGTAAATGGCACGTAAAGAAAATATTGTGTGTGCCATGTAGAAGTGTCATATAATTGATTGCGGCGACCCTTTATCCTTCATTATCTCTGTTTCACTACAGCAGGAATCGGTACATTTGTGGTACAGATGTTATTGAGTGCTTTCAATTGTCGCACTTTCTTTCTTTCTCTAAGTAGCAGATATTTTGTACATACATTCTTTCGCTACTCTCAGTATATTGTGTCTTGTCTGTTTATCTGACACACCTGGTGGATGATAATACTAAACATTTGCAGGAGCGACTGATAGAACATTATCGACAAACAAGTTGGTTAATCGCAGGCGCGGCCGAAATCAGTACACAGATTAACACGTACATTGCCCATCGCTATCTGCTTAATCACTGATAAGGCACGGGTGCGTCTCCGCCAAGGTTGTAAAACTGACGAATTTTGTGTGTGCTCAAGCAACAGATAAGACATCACTTTAGCGAAAGTAATAATTTGTTACATTATACACACATTGTCGTGTGAGGTTACCGACCTGTTTGTGAGTTGGTACACAGGGCAATCGGATGTTTATAACCCATTGTCAGAAAAGTAATGCTTAAAATGTTGCACATGATGTATAATGCCAAATATTCTAAGCAGATTGGCTTATCATTTGAGCCCCATAACAAACAGAGTGGGGTAAATGAAAATAACTGACACATTTCAGTGGTTTTTTAACTTGAGAGATTCACGCTTGCCAAAGACACCAGACGTGCAAGTTAGAATTCATAATTTCCATTCATTAGACTGGATACATTTTATTAGAGTACTCATCAGGACTTACAATACAGCCCATGAAATCTCTATCATTTTAAAAAGAAAAGCCGTTGTCTGAGGAAACTGAAGGAAACACCCAAAGTCAGAGAGTGAATTTTTAAATTAACGACACCGCAGTCGCGTGTAAGAGGCCAATTCAAGTCTCTTTTATTCATCTGAGCAAAACGTCTGTGGGCCAATATTGGCATAAGTTGTGATTTTACATTTTGTATTTCTAACATGCGAACTAACATATATACATATATATTACCATGTGAATTTTAATGTGTGAAAATTGCAAGGAATGTCCCAGTCATTTGAGGCTGGCAACCTCAGTATCTAGAATGATGATTCAAGAACTACCACTGCACGGGCTGGTGATTGCTTTATTGATAGTCTCGTAAAGAGAACTAAAAGCATAAAGTAGTCCCGAGTTCCATAGGGAGGAAAAGATGAAAGAAATGATGTACATTCTAAGTATAATACTTACAGTTTCCAATAAATGTAAATGTAAACGAAAACATATGCACTTTAAAATGTATGAAACTTTCAAACCGTTCACATCAGTGTAAACATATTCAATGTATATTGTGAACACTTTTCAATCAGTGGAAATGTAAATGTAAACAAATTATGTCTGTACTATAAACCTTTTCATTTAAATGTAACATGAAGCTAAAGCTATTCAATTTAAATGTAAAAGAAAGTTTTATCTGCCAAGAGTAATCTTGTGCAAAGGTAGACACCTTTGAAGTCCATATTAGATACTATTGAGTTTTGGCCACAGTTGGACCACTCCTGCAAAGCAGGGGAGGCAATACTGTCACAAGAATGTTCTACAGACGAGGGTAGTGGGGGAAAACGGTCATTACCACTATGACATACTAACTCGCGGTTGGATTGGGATGGAAGTGCTAAAATAAATCACTTCTGATTGGAAATTTTATATATTAGACAGAAATAAAACTCGACTATAGTACTGGAAACCACGAGTCCTATGAACCTAGATACAAACTAACATTGGGATTATAATTAAAGTAATACCCCGACCACCTAGAAGACGGTCTCTTAAATCCCGTAGCCCGACATTCGGGGTAAGTTGTAATGCATACATTTTATCATTTTATCATTTGTACATTAAACATGTGTAAATTGCTTGTGGGTGTACAGGTTTATCCGAAGCTAAAACCTCAGCAAAGGATTCATGACCCATCACTGCAAGGAGAAATGTATCACTTTCCAAAATGTGCACAAAATATCCCTTACCAGAGGCACGCTAAGTTAGGAGAAAATTGTGCAAAGGAAATTGATGTTTTGATTGAAGGAGAATTGACCAGAAGACTTACTTTATCTAAGCTGAAGTTTTCAAATTGAAGCTTGTTGAAGAATTACAACGCTGTCACACAGGGTTTTTTGAGATTATTAATAACTGTCATAGTGGTGCGAGAATGATTGTTGAAATTATTTTCTAATACAATAAATAGACTGACAACAAATACGCTGTCAAGTAAGTAGAAACTACACATCAAACCCCAACTCCGACAACTGACTGCAGAGATTACAGTTATATAACTACGGGTATAAAAATAAAGCAGACAGTCCACCAACAAAGAAACAAAAGCGTAGAACAAGAGAGACAGTTTATCACTGACATATCAAATAAAACAACACAGTCAAACAATAAACAATACAAAGACATAATTACTTATTGCTATTTTAGACACCATTTCAAATCATCATTGACAAAGTTATAAATCAGCTGAGTTAAGGAAGACAACACTATCGGTAGACACAAGAGGAAACAAAAAACACACGTCGGTACACTATCAATAATAGATATAGAGGTAAAATCATTACACTTAGAAAATATAAATAAATAAGTATGTGGCTTGAATAAGCAGCAACAAACGAAAAAACTTACGACATGACGACCAGACAGTCAACAAGCGGTCATAGAAATATACCTTTTCATGGCTAATATATTGACCTGTCACATTGTTATAAACATGTACGTACACAATATACCCCACTTATAACCGAGAGATCACACCTCTTGTCAGGTTTTGACGGGATGTCGAATCTCGGAAATAAGTGAAAAAAAAAAATTTACCATGTGATACTTTAAGCAGCAGAGATAATAAAGTTAGGGGAAGGCATCCTATTTACTTCCAAAGGGGAACAATTTAACAATTAACACAAATTAAAATAAATAATACATTTTCATTACCTACTAAACTTTATCAATTCAATTTACAAAATTATAGAAGGAATAACGGATTCACTTATTTTTATTAGTACATACTTTAAATTGTTAAAATGGTATTTTGTGTCTCATGTTTAGGGTAAAAAAACTTTCAATAATACGGAAATTGATGCCCATGTTAAAGTAATGAACACTTATATGCTCTGTCACTTTCAATGATAATGAAATTAACATACAATTGTTCCAGTCGCAGATGCGCACATCGAAATGTTTCATCGGCGCCAAATAGCGCACTACGACAATCATTTAAACTCATTTTCTTACTTGGTCTGTCTTCTTCTACCCTGGAGGCCAGAGTGAATAAGCGTTATGGCGTCAGCCTCTAACTATAAAGGTACAGTATGTGTGCCTGTTACATGTATGTATTACATGTATGTCTGTTACATATGTGTCTGTTACATGAATGTCTATTACACGTATTTCTGTAACACGTATGTTTGATACACGTATAGCTGTTACACAAATGTCTGTTACTTTATTTTGAGATGTTTGGATAGTGAAAATGTGAAATATCATTAGTGAAGCACATGACACTTCTTGAATAATGTAACCAGACATATCTGATTCGTTTCTTGATGTTTCCTTGAATAATGTAACCAGACATATCTGATTCGTTTCTTGATGTTTGCTTGAATAATGTAACACCAGACATATAACTGATTCGTTTCTTGATGTTTGCGTTGAATAATGTAACCAGAAATATCTGATTCGTTTCTTGATGTTTGCTTGAATAATGTAACCAAACATATCTGATTCGTTTCTTGATAACACAATTTGCTTGAATAATGTATGGCAACCAGACATATCTCATTCGTTTTCTTGATGACACCATTTGCTTGAATAATGTAAACCAGACATATGGCAAACAACATTATCATATAACACGTTTCTTGATGTTTGAAAAAATCAGATTTAAACATGGCCCCCCGTGTAGTACCCCCAGGCGGGTGGGGGGGGGGGGGTGCACGAGGAGACAGAGAAATAATTGGATTAACACAATCTCAGGAATATCGTTAGAAGCTACTAACATGAGGCTGTGTATGACAGACAACATTATCATATAACACAATCTCAGGAATATCGTTAGAAGCTACTAACATGAGGTTGTGTATGGCAGACAACATTATCATATAACACAATCTCAGGAATATCGTTAGAAGCTACAAACATGAGGTTGTGTATGGCAGACAACATTATCATATAACACAATCTCAGGAATATCTTTAGAAGCTATTAACATGAGGTTGTGTATGGCAGACAACATTATCATTATCATATCGTTAAAACTAACAATGTATCAGGAATATCGTTAGAAGCTACTAACATGATGTTGTGTATGGTTGACAACATTATCATATAACACAATCTCAGGAATATCGTTAGAAGCTACTAACATGAAATTGTGTATGGCAGACAACATTATCATATAACACAATCTCAGGAATATCGTTAGAAGCTACTAACATGAGGTTGTGTATGGCAGACAACATTATCATATAACACAATCTCAGTAATATCGTTAGAAGCTACTAACATGAGGTTGTGTATGGCAGACAACATTATCATATAACACAATCTCAGGAATATCGTTAGAAGCTACTAACATGAGGTTGTGTATGGCAGACAACATTATCATGTAAAACAATCTCAGGAATATCGTTAGAAGCTACTAACATGAGGTTGTGTATGGAGGTGACAACATTATCATATCACAATCTCAGGAATATCGTTAGAAGCTACTAACATGAGGTTGTGTGTGGCAGACAACATTATCTTATAACACAACCTCAGGAATATCGTTAGGTTGTGTATGCAGACATCCTTATCATCTAATACAATCTCAGGAATATCGTTAGAAGCTACTAACATGTGGTTGTGTATGGCAGACAACATTATCATATAACATAATCTGAGGAATATCGTAAGAAGCTACTAACATGAGGTTGTGTATGGCAGACAACATTATCATGTAAAACAATCTCAGGAATATCGTTAGAAGCTACTATCATGAGGTTGTGTATGGAGGTGACAACATTATCATATAACACAATCTCAGGAATATTGTTAGAAGCTACTAACATGAGGTTGTGTATGGCAGACAACATTATCATATAAAACAATCTCAGGAATATCGTTAGAAGCTACTAACATGAGGTTGTGTATGGCAGACTACATTATCATATAACACAATCTCAAGAATATCGCTAGAAGCTACTAACATGAGGTTGTGTATGGCAGACAACATTATCATATAACACAATCTCAGGAATATCGTTAGAAGCTACTAACATGAGGTTGTGTATGGCAGACAACATTATCATATAACACAATTTTAGGAATATCGTTAGAAGCTACTAACATGAGGTTGTGTATGATAGACAACATTATCATATAACACAATCTCAGGAATATCGTTAGAAGCTACTAACATGAGGTTGTGTATGGCAGACAACATTATCATATAAAACAACCTCAGGAATATCTTTAGAAGCTACTATCATGAGGTTGTGTATTCATAACCCTCAACTCCCAAAGGAGCATAGGCCTTCAAATAACACATGCCAAGTCCTCCTGTCACGTGCCATCATCTTGTGGCCGTGGATCGCATTTGAAGGTTCGGACCACTGCCCTTTCAGTAGATAGTATGTTGTAAGGTAAATGTGACAAGCTTCCTTCTCTCAGACTGACAAAAATATTTTCTCATGCTCTCTGTTGATTCAAACGAATTTCACCTGAGTAATAGCAGTGAAGATGTCAAAGGTTGAACTTTATTAACAAGGTTCGCAGTCTTTTATAACAACAGCTTCTTCAGCAACAAAAGTATTCAATATTCAAAACTGCCATTATTCTATTCTTCTTATTACTTGCTTTCTTCAGCTATCACAATGTCATTTAATTCTTCAGGTAGAAACTTCTTGTCTCTCTTCTGTACTGACTGTTTATTTTAGGTTTCTTTTCATATGTCTCTTGGTATATCTCACTAAGAGAAAACTGGCCTTACCGCCAGGGCTGTCACTTTGCCAAGATTTTCATCTATTATTCTTCTCTGCTCAGACCTGGTCTGCTGAGCTACACATGTTACTGATATATAAAAGTGTTCAACGTACCTGGGTTTGTTCTCAAACGAAATACACTTTCTTTTCTTTCACATCTATCATGTCATCAGAATAAAATACTATCACAATAAAATATACTGCCGTACACCAAATTTATGGTACATAATGTAGTGAGCGTTTTCTTTACACTCTATTTCTCACAGCATAATTCTTGCTAATCATCTAAGACTGAGTATGTTTTCTCACACATCTATTACGCTGAGCGCGTTTCTCAAGTCTAACTTTAACACTTGGGAGAAAACCCTTTTTCCTTCCTACGCATAGCGCGTCTCAAACCCGACTGCCAAAATCCCGTTCTAACATTATTCGTTTTCCCTGAACTGTGTTCATACATCTCAACTTTTCACGTGCGTGCATACTTTTTTTTATTTGTGAGCACAACTCACTAAAACCTGCAAGGGACATAATCTTACATTATCCCCCTTTGGATGTTTTACCTCAATAGCATACCTTCTTCTTTAACGCTTACAACAAATTCGTCATATGCTAATTTTCTAACCCATAACTGATAACATTCTAATTCTATTTAACCTAAATTAAACATTTTTCCATCCAACCGAAATATGTGGAGTTTCCTCCCTTATGACAAAGCCCCACTTTACTCATCTTATCTCCCTGCAACAATGACAAATAATCTGTAACTAAACTTATTTATATTTCTAAAACCATTTTTCCACACTCTTTTCCTTTATCAAAACCAAAACACCGTTCCAAACCACCGTTCACACATCTCCCCCCTTAAAAAAAAATACTCTCACAGAGAAAATTTCCCAAAAAATCTCCACTCACTCTCTTCCTTCCCTCTTCTATTACGAACTCCGTCCCTCTCTTCATCAACATCTGTCCCAATGAGACCCGCCATTCTGTCTCCACTTCTAATCAACCTCACTCATCTCCCTGTCTACCATTTCCATTTCATAGTATACATTTTCCATCATGGAACTTGTACATAATGCAATTCCTTTCATATTACACCTTGTATATAATACAACTCATTTCATAAATACACCTTATCGTTTGCTCCTTTACTACTCTTACTAGACCTTTCTAACTTCATTAGTCATTTACCATCCCTTTTATCTCTACTCCCAAGTTTATTTTCCCGTCTAGGTGAATTATCTTAGAATTCCGCCTATCTCATTAACCGTTCTTCTTAGTTGCATATTTTTCCTCCTTGTGGCTTTTCTTTTTCATACCATCCATGTCTATCGTCCATCCTAATCTCCGATCCAATTTTACTGTGTATCTTGCCTTTTTCTGGCCTATATGTGCCCATCTCCTTTTGTTCCCTGTATAAGATTTGGGAGGTTGGGGTTAACTGATCAGATGTTGTTTCCGGTTCTGCATGGATTTGTGCTCTCGTAACAATCTGTTCCCGCGCTAGTGTTGGTCTACCGCCGTCGCTCTCTATGATCTCACTGGAAATAATATATATTTCCTCGTCGCTCTTAGTCATTTGGACTACCCAGTTGTCTCCTCTCGTAATTACACCCCAGTCACTTACTTTAGGTGTTGTTTCCATCCTATGCATCCCTATCCGTTCCTGTGTTTTGTTGTGTTTCCTCCGTGTTTGTGTATTGTGAAGTGTGTAATTGGGAATCCGTATACATCCTTCCTTTACTTCTGTTTTCTTTCTCCTATTGTTGTCCATTTGCTGTGATGTTCTCTTCATTTTATGTGGGAGTACTTGATCCTGCACATAACTATTGTCTGTCTGTGTTGACAAATCTCTTCTTATTTCTGACTGCGTAGCAATACCAATCATGTTCATCCGATTTGTTTCTATTTCCTTTTTTCTTCTCGCTTGAATACCGTTCGCCTGACTGTTCCATGGTCTATGCGTATTACTTTCTTTTGTTGTGACATTTTGATGGCCAAATCCTATTATCTTTCTCCACATTCCTAGCGGTTCTACCCTCATTTTCCAACCGTTCTGTGTTCTTATTTGGCACTTTTGTTTTTTACCAACATTGATGTTGTTTATTTCTATTGGCTTTCCTCTCCTGATTTCTCCAACCAAATTCCTCACATCTATTCTAGTTCTTCTCCTATTCAAACTATCCCAATGTCCTAACAGATTGTTGCTGTTTAAAGTCGAGAATGTCCTGTTACTATTATTACATGTTCTATTTCTGTATTTTTGACATGTTTGTTTTTGACGTTCTCCCTTGTCAAACCAATTCCTATGATGATGTACTCTTTCCTTGACTTTTCCTCCTTTCCACCAATGACCATGTGATTGTCTACCACTGGATGTATTTTCATGAATATCTGTGTTCATCCGCAGTTGTGTTCCACCACCATCGATATACTGTTTGTTTCTTTCCTCGCCGTCACTTCTCCAACTCCTGTATCGTAGCTGTCTGTGTTGATGAGACCTTCTACTACTACCCTTTCTCACGTCGGTCTCTCTCAGTGAGTGGGTCTGGAGTTTCCCTGAGTGTAAGTATATGTGTGTCGGACTCTGTCACGAATGTTTGTGACGTCCGGGTTGTGTCTGTACTTATTTTGAGTATTGTTGTGACCAGTTAATTGAGCACAGTTACCGGACAAGGCGTCTGTGTGTCTAGTGTGTGTCGGATTACCGGTCTCAACTCTTCGTACTGAGTGCTGCGGCTGTAGTGGCATATAATTACACTCAAATTGTTTACGTCCTAACCTATTGCAAGCATAACACACGACTGGCTTGCGGTCTACCTGTCTTAATCTATAGGACGTTTCTGTTCCTCTCCCTCGTCTTGATATCTTCTTTGTTGACAATGTCCTATCTCCATAGGTTCTTCCTATGTTTCTTCGCATGGAACTATTCTACCAAGTCTGAGGTCCAATCTTCTTCTGAGGTTCTCTTCGGCTGCAGCAAGTGCAATGGCTTGTGACAAGTTTTGTGGGTCCTTCCTGAGGAGATGTAATTTAATTGGTATACCATTCAACCCATCGACGAATATGCCCACTAACTGTTTTTCCACCTCTTGTTGGTTAATTTGTTGCCCCAAGAAAACTTCTTCAGCTAGGTTTAACAACCTGTCGCTGAACATTTGAATAGGTTCTCCTACTTGCTGTTGTATGCTCCTCAGCAAAGTCCAGGCGTATGATGCATCCGTAATTTGTGCATATGTCCTTATTAGTTCTTTCCTAAACTCCTCCCATGTCTCATCTGGGAAAGTGTCAAACCTGCGTCTTATGAAATCTACTACTAACCCACCTGAGGAAAGATATGCAACTTGTTTGTACTCACCTTGGTCCATATTGACCGAAGTGCAATATCTTTGTATCTCGAGCAACCATTTTCTACATAAAGCAGGAGTCCCTGCATATGGTGTTATGCTGTTCCGGATATTCTGGAACTTACTTTCATTTCTAATGGCAGTCATAGCCTTGGCTACCTGTTCAAGAGCAGCCACATTGGGATCCAAACCCACCGTAAGTTGTTGTTGTTGTTGCATCTTGTCTTGACCTGTAAATGTTAGTGTTAATAGAAACACCTGTAAAAAAAACAATATAAATCTCTTGGTTGCCCTGTAAGAGAATTATTAACCAGTATCTGTGTACAATACTTATAATTTTTATGAGTTACAAAACAATTATCAATCTAATTCGCATAATTTAACTGCCTACATTAATAATTAACTTAATTTGTTTCTAAATGTTTCAGTGCTACATCATCTGTTTTTCTTGATTGAGATAAACACTTGCTCCTCCAGTATTTTAGAATTAATCAACATAATTTTTGTCTTATACGGCTGTATACTATTATTTTTGCGCGTTGGGCCTGTTGATCATTCAGATTGTTATCTAATGCATGTGCCTGTATTCTGATGGTTGTCGGGTGATATAGTGAACTTGACCTCCGTGATGCTTTGGATAGACTTCGTTGTTCTTGATGTCGCTTCAGTTTACTTGACTTCTGTATTGTCTTGTTTTGTTTCTTCAGCTCGCAGGATTCTTTTTGATTTGTATCTTCTTAATGAACTTGACCTTCTTTCTTTCTGTAGTCTTTTACATCTCTATCTTGCATAGGGCTGGTCAGGTGCACCAAAATAGTATGTGACCGTTGTAGGGCTAGATACTAAAATACTTGATGCAACCGTACCTAATATGTGATGCTCAAACTGACATCTGAGGGGAGGCTGTCTTGATTTATAAAAGTTTCTTGAACTATCATAGTGTAGGGCTGGTCACGCGCACCATGAATTTATCGACGAGGATGGGATTTGAAGGTTCGGACCACTGCCTTTTCAGTAGATAGTATGTTGTAAGGTAAATGTGACAAACTTCCTTCTCTCAGACTGACAAAGTTATTTTCTCATACTCTCTGTTGCTTCAAACGAATTTACCTTAGTAATAACAGTGAAGATGTCAAAGGTTGAACTTTATTAACAAGGTTAGCAGTCTTTCATAACAACAGCTTCTTCAGCAACAAAAGTATTCAATATTCAAAACTGCAATTTCTTGTCTTCTTATTACTTGCTTTCTTCAGCTATCCCCATATCCTATAATTCTTCAGGTAGAAACTTCTTGTCTCTCTTCTATACTAACTGTTTATTTTATTTATGTTTTTCTTTTCATATGTCTCTTGGTATATCTCACTAAGAGAAAACTGGCCTTACCGCCAGGGCTGTCACTTTGCCAAGATTTTCGTCTATTATTCTTCTCTGCTCAGACCTGGTCTGCTGAGCTACACATGTTACTGATATATAAAAGTGTTCAACGTACCTGGGTTTGTTCTCAAACGAAATACACTTTCTTTTCTTTCACATCTTTCATGTCCTCAGAATAAAATACTATCACAATAAAAATACTGCCGTACACCAAATTTATGGTACATAATGTACTGAGCGTTTTTTATACACTCTATTTCTCACAGCATAATTCTTGCTAATCATCTAAGACTGAGTATGTTTTCTCACACATCTATTACGCTGAGCGCGTTTTTCAAGTCTAACTTTAACACTTGGGAGAAAACACATTTTCCTTTCTACGCCTAGCGCGTCTCAATATCAACTGCCTAATTCCCGTTCTAACATTATTCGTTCACTCCTCTCATGTATCATTAATCACACTTTTCACGTGCGTACTTTTTCTGAGCACAACTCACTAACACAATATTCACGTGCATACTTTTTTAATTGTGAGCACAACTCACTAAAACCGGCAAGGGACTTAATTGTAAGTTACCTACCTTTGCTAAAATATACACAAATCCATATTCTCCTCCTTAACTCTTATCACAAAATCTAAACATGCAAATTAGTTTTACCATAATTTTTATCTCATGCAAAATGCTTAACTCTAAACAACAACGTCCCCTTCCAAAACGTATTTCTAGATTTATCTCCCTTTGCAAAAACTTCTCCTACACTCATTTTACCCTATCAAAACCAAACCACCGTTCACATTACCATTGAGGTTGGAATAAGATAATTTATTATTTCAGGATACTGATCTCATATTATTAGACATAATGTCTACATTACATTACTTTATTGAGCAAGGGAAGTCCCTTGGCATGACTTTAGATAAATTAGAAGAATTTGTACTTGGCGAATATTGCAAGGCTCAGGAGGCTGAAGAGAAAGGGTTAGAACGAGAATTTGAGGAGAGAATGCAAAAACAAAAGATGGAAAGAGAGGCTGAAAAAAAAAGGTTAGACAGAGAAGCTGAGGAGAGTAAAGCGAAAATGGAACATGAAGAAAAACTCTTAGCTTTGGAGCTGAAAAGAACGATAAATGAGCTTCAGGGTGAAAAGAAAGCTCTTACTGATGAGTTACAGCAGATGAAATTTGAAAATGCTACATTGAAGGGTAAAGTAACGATGTTGATACAGGATAATAAGAAATTCTATGACTCTTCTCTTAGTCAGTAGAAACAGTTAGAGGATGAAGTGATCTCATTAAAACAGTTGTTGGATAACCAGAAGGAGCAGGTGAACTCTTCCACGCTTGATTTAAAACTACTGTGGAAGATAATAGAAACATTAGCTCTTCCTCATGATAATAAGTTAAGACAATCTCAACTGGAAAAAGAGAAAAAGGAGCTGGAAGATGAGATGAGCTCAATTAAAGATAGGTATCCATGTAAGGAACAGGCTCTTATTAGAGAGCTAGAACAAGTCAAAAAGAACTATGAGAAGTAAGTCAGATTATGTAGATTTGGAGTTTGAAATGGAAAAACAGAAAGCAGAAATTAAGACACAGAAATTAGAGGCTGAAGAAAATATCAACTTGCATAAGGAGAAGATGTCGTCTATGGAGCTGAAAGAAATAAAGGTAGTGAATGAGAAGGATATGGTTGTTCCTGAAAAGATTGATGAACTTATGACTACTCATCATAGTGCTATGGAGGCACTCAAACTTGAACTGATTCAGGAGAGAGCTAAAGCTTTAGAAAATACGTCTCAGATGACAAAGTTGAGAATGGATCTCAGAGATAGTATTGCTAAAGAGAAGACTCTAACTTCTCAGTTACACGACGTAAGGTTGGATTATAACAGGAAAGTTAAAACCAACGAGAGAATATACAAAGCTGTTGCTAGAGAGAAAGCTATGGCAGAAGTGGAAGTTACAAAACTGCGTAAAAGTGTTGATGGTCTATTAGATATTGTTTTGTACAACAAGATATTATCTACTACCAAGGGGGATAGATTTAAACATAAACCTGATGGTCAACATGTTGCTAATGCAAAGAGCCAGCCACATGCAATCAATGCTTTGAGTAACACTAAACAATATGTGAACAAATATTTTCGTGGCAAATATAATTTCCCACGGAATAACGATAATGCCTCGGATAGGAGTGATTCTTGGCGTCAGGCCAACAAAAGTAAATCAAGTTTGGATCACGGTGAGGACTTTGATAAATGTCATGACAAGGTTCCTCAGGAAAACCGTGCATCGACTTCTCAGAGTTCTGATAAACTTATAACAGCTGACAAAACTCTTAGTACCCATCATACTCAGCCCAGTCAGTATGATGTACCTATTAATCCCATTGCCACAGGCAAAAATAAAATCAATTTTGCTAGGAGAGATAATCGTTATTGTGGACAGTACCAAAGGCGTCCATCACGTAATGGTTCTTCTTCAAAGAACTGGAGGCAATTTAATGGTCCTCAACATTTTGGTCCCAGTGACTATAGGAACTTTGATAGAGGTTACCAAACTTATAATAATTTTTCTCGGAGACAACAAAATCCATTGAAAAGATATTTTAATCAAAGAGAAAATAACAATCGTAACTATGCTAACTGGGATTCAAATAAGAGAAATAGCAATGATTTCAATAGAGATAATACTTGTGATAGACCGCGATATGACGGTAGATCTTCTTATTAATTTCGGGGTTTGTTATATACCCATGACAATAGCATACTATAACAGTATATGTTAACACATTTGTGTTTACCTTAGTGTTGTAAAGTAGGTGATTTTCTTCTCAGTTACCATCTTTGGTATAACGGAGGAAGGTTTAGTTAGCACAATATAAGGGACGGAAGTTCCCAAAGCCACAGTTATAGTTTATAATGAATGTTTGATTACTGTATATTAGAAAATCTTCCGGTTATCATATATAATTATTTGTATTTTCTCAGCAGAATCCTTACTGGTGCTGGGAGAATCTGTACATGTTGTTTTCCATGATGTATTACGATGTCCACACGTACCAGTCGGACGATACTGTAGATGCGCCCGCTTAGAATTTGATCTGGGACATCATTTATCTGCTATATTGTTCATATTGTAGAACATTATATTAAATCATATATTGCATGGTATTATAATGTACCTTTATTGGTTAAAGGGATTGTATCACTGTTTTTGATGATTTGTCCATTGCTAAACTTGGAAATAAGGTACTTGATATAATATAATATGATATGTATGTAATTTTGGTTTGCATTGTAACTTTGCCAGCACTGTAGTGTACGTTGGTGGCACCTCCCTGGATATGTGTGTACTTAGAGAAATGCTTTCTCTAACGTGATGAGATATATTCTCACCTGTCGTTCTATGCGTCGAGTTGGCCTCATATTAGGCTATTTTTATTTGGGATACTTCTCATCTGCGCATCATTCGTGCGTTATGAGCTTGTTGTATCTTGCTCTTGGATGTATTTAAAAAACAATGTTTCATTTTTTCCCGGGGGTTGCGGTAAACTGTTGCGGTCAGTTTGCTGAGTCTATAGTATGTTAAAATATACCTGTGCAATTTTTGAGATTTTAATTTAATAGTTTCGTGATCAAAGGGGATTATTTCATGTTTTACTGGGATTGTAGTTGACAGTGGTGGTTGTCCCACTTGTCTGTTAACCCAGCGTCTAATTTTAGAACCGATGTCAGCTTTTCATGACATGTTCACCCACCTGAGTTTAGCTCAAGGAAATAGCGTCACGACGCATGGGCAAAGAATCTGGCGCGATTTAAGACATCCTGTGTTAAGGAGTCGAGCTGTAGTGTTTGAAAGGGTCAAGACGATGTTGGGAAAGTCCTCTGTGTGTGTTCGACCAAGATGGTTTAAGATTGTTCCCAATATTATATTCTGAAGCACCTAGGAGGCGAGTGAGCGTGGTGATATTTATTCTGTGGGACATTAAGGTAACTTACCCTTAAAACAGTTTCCGTTTTGCCAGAATGATATATGACTTTTTTGTAGCCAGCTAGCGACTTTTCCCTGAGCGGGAAAGAGTCCACCTACGTATACTTGAGAGGAGGCTCACGAAGTATTCAAATATTATATGCACTGGGTTGATGTATGCCCAAAGAACTTTACAGGTGCTGTATTCCGCTATCTGCGGTGACGCCATTTAACCAGGTTTTACTCACCCTGTTTGTTATAGAATTATCACAGAGGCCATCATATCTATAAGCCCGCCATATTGCGCGACCAGCTGTAGACCCATATACATATACATATATAAATATATCTATATATATATATATATATATATATATATATATATATATATATATATATATATCTGACTTACTGATGTCAGAAAGGAGTTATGTAAACTCACATATTTGCTGTATTTTGCTGTAGCTGACGAAGGTGGAATTGTACGAGATCAGCTTTATTATATACATGCACATCTTGCTGATGAACTGTATTCATACATGCTTTGTCCTGAATTGCCAATGACTATTTTATGTTGATGTTGGCGTACCTGTCGTTGTGTTGTATTAAAGTCAATTAAACGTCAGAGGTGTTCCAAGAACTATGTGAATTACTGCATGTAATTACTACGACAAGTGTGATGTCATTTAGATGCATTGTCTTCCACGAACTTTCATACACGCATTCGCATTCATTGAAGTCTACTCATACTCTATATTATACAACACCTCAACACTTTCAAGTCATCCAAACGAATGCCAGCATTGTTGCGGCCAACCAGGGCCTATATAATTATGTCATTCGGTGTGGCGCTGAATCGTTTCCAACATTGATACTGGACATTCGAAAACATTCAACTTTGCATTTAATGTGGCCAAACTGAGCCTGTCTTATTTGTGTCACGGACACCAGTTACGCTTGGACGAACACAGACTATTCCTGACTGTTTACATTCATGGTATTCAGTATGAACCTTCTTCTACGTAAAATACCTTGTTACATTTAGCTAACGCCAAAAATGACTATCAAAGAAGAATGTGTGACAACGACAACAAAATAGGTGTCCCACGTGGATTCTGTTTCTAAAATACGATTACATGGTATTACAGAAAAATACTTAACAAAAATGACAAAAAAAAAACCTACGTTAAAATGTAGAGGAAATGTGCACATCAGTTGTTATTTATAGTTGTACTTAGTCCAACGTATTGTAGCAGTTCCGATGTCCCATCCAATCTGACCAGATGTGTGATCTTTCGCTTATAATGGGCTGTCGTAGATTTCCGATAGGAGAATTAAGACTAGGTTTGGTCCCTTCTGAATAGGTTTGAATAGGTGATAGACTCAGTGAGAGTTAGTGAAAGGTAATAGAATTTCCACACACGTGAGATGATAGATTTGATATAGTGGCTGTCTCTGAAAGCGAAAAGAATTCTTCTCTCTCTCACCTATCTTCTACAACAGTTGTTACAGCGTCAGACAGACTACACCAATATACATATTACGTATATTTCTATCACTCACAGGCACGCACATACACGTGACGACAGGTAAACACACAGACGTGGGAAAACTATAACAATGATATATATATTATCTAGAACGAGCTGACCAAACACGATTATTTAGTTCAAGAGCGATTTTAATATCAGGAAAAATCGGCTCACAACATCAAAGAAAGTACATCAAGGAAAATACATATACACATAGTCACAAAACTTCAAGGAAATGTTGCAAGGATGATAGCCCCGTTATGGTGTTAACTCTAGGTTTAGCCCGGCCCCGTTAAGAGAACAGATGATGGCGCCCGAGTCACAGATACATAGGGTTTGAGTCTAAGAGTTGTCTTTGTTTTATCTCGTAATTATATGCACAGAGTTTGAAAAAAATCTGATTTAACCTAAGACAAAACACAAGAACTCTAGCCTTAGCAACAAATTTTGCAGATTGAAAAAAAAATTAGGACAGCAACAGGGTGTCAAAGATAAAATAGTGAAAAATATCACTCAAACCAGCGTACACTCATTCATTCCGCCATGGCTTCTCATACTTGTACTCACGACTTTGCTTGCTGCCTCTTGGAACACATTGATTTTAGATTTTCACACAGACTCAAAAAACGCAGTCTTCTGCCAAGAAGTCCCCAGTTCCAAAAGACGTATTTAACTTGGAGTCTCCGGGAACGACTACTTGGGTATGCAAATTTGTTCAAATGTCTGATTAAGTCACCTAACAATTATTCCAGGCGCGGGAGTTAGCAGAGCACAGTGTCAATAGCGTAGGTTTCTAAAAAATGATGAATGTCAGGTCGGTGCCTTCTCTCAGTATAGGATTCACTTTAGTCACACCACAGATTTGTCCACAAGATATTATCTAGTCGGGAAATGATTGTTAATATTCACGCCACCAGGCAGCAAATTATATAGAGTTTCTAGAAGAAATTAAGTGCTGGCTCCAAGGTCCAGTAGTTATCATTACAGTCTTTGAAAACCCGTTATAGGGATATTAGTATTTCTGTCTAACTTGCACCGTCAGATCAGTGTTACTTGAGAAAACCCACGTGGTTCAAAATAAGGACTGTCTATTTCTTCACAAGTATGGAAACTACTACTAGGTGCTGGTAAAGTTAGGGTCACCCCAAAACTTTCACTGTGTGGAGGAAAAATAACACATATAATATAATAAACAGAATCTGTACTGGTTTAAAACTTACATTTAAACTTGCAAGCAGAGAGCTTTGCTTATCATTTAAACTTCCCGTGACGTAAGTTATATTTAAAAATCAGCAATCCTCATAAATTAAGAACACGTGCGTATTCCGTCACCATTCATGAGGCTGGATTCTAGAGTTTATACGTTAGTTTAGAAAAATACACTCGACTGAGTATTAGCAGTTAAATTAAATTTATAAATAGCTACAATTGCCGTTATAAGCTAGAAATTTTAATTTTATCCTGCTTTCCACTGAATGCTTCCCTAGAAAATATAATAGCCTACCACTTTATTTCTCTTCTGCGCTAAAGAAATAGATTAAAATGAATTAAGCGATTTAACACTTTAACACTCACAAAATCTATATATCTATCATATTAATTACCTCAACCACAGAATTACAGGTAGTCGCACAACTTAAGAATAAAAATGCTGAAAATATTTCTGGAAGTCTAGAAGTTCGACAAGTTGCCGAAACAAACTGAGATCTTCGCTAACAGCTATTCTGTTTTCGAGCGACCTATCTACTGTGGAGTCTATGAGCGAGAATGAAATTAAAGTTTCAAACTTGGCCAATATCTTAAAATCAGACAAAGGGCCCAAACTTACTTCGCCAAGCGAAATTATCTCCCCTACTCCCAACATTTACGTCCGCTTAACGCGTGTCGTAACTGTCACCTACTGACCACGATGTACGCGTGTCAGTTTCAAATCCCAGACAGCCTGACTCCATTGCAGGGCAGTTTTAGCACTACAGCTGACCATGGCCCACCGTGAGCGCCGTGTCAGTTTGGGATTTTCCAGACAAATGTCTGGATACTGACCGGTGCAGATGTAAAGTATCACACCTCACCGGGACTAATGCCGAGAAGAAACTCGCGCGCTCGGTAAGAATGTAGACGATTTGCTACGTCCTATGTTCAGCGAACCGACTTATCACGCCTTCTGACGCCCTGCAGCCCTGACATCTACGTAATATCGTCCTAGCGCGATTCTCAGTTTAAGAGAAAGGAAAACAGGTAAAGTTTGCGAATTATATGAAAATAATATTCGCAAAACGAATGAATGAAAAAATATACGGGAAAAATGAAATACAGAGATAATAAAAGAGAGAATTTGGGTGAACGAATAGGAAGAAAATGTAGGAAATTAAATGAATATAAACCCTACGTGACATGGGCGTATTTTTTCTAATTGCTATTACGTCTTGCCCGCTAGACTGTTATCCTCAGTCGTTTTTTTTATATTGTTATATTTATTTGTTAGCATTGTTGTCAGCCCTGAGAAGGGCTAGTCGTGTAAAGGACCCTGAGCTGGTTGCCTATAGTCGTCACGTCATGCGTTTATTCTAGCATAGCTGCGTATTAAATGTGTGTATTTATTTATTTTTGCAAGTGTGTTACTTTTATTTCTACAGCTATTAATACAGATTCGACGACAGCTCTGAAGAAGACACGTCCTTAAATGGTCAACTAGCAGAAATTTAGATGTGTGTGTTTTTGGTTGGTTCAGTCTGTGTGTGTTTACCGCTTGTGTCCGCTGATAGTGTCATCTTCCTTAGCTCCAGCTGATTTATGACTTTGTTGATGATGATTGGTTGTAGGACCTCTACAATTGTAATGAGTTATTCGTTCATTGGATTCTTCCATTGTCCTGTTTTATTTGATGTGTCAGTGATGATCTGTCTCTCTTGCTTTACGATGTTGTTTCGTTGGTGGAGGACTGAGTGCTTTCTTTTCCTGCTTATATATTTATATAACTGTCAGGTCTGTAGTCAGTTGTCGGAGTTGAGTTTTGATGTGTAGTTACTGTTTACTTGACTGTGTCTTTGTCGTCAATCTATTTCTTGCCTTAATTTTAGAATCTTTTGGCCAAATACCATCACCAACCAAGACCTGATTTCTCGGAGCAACCAAGAGGACATGCACACCATTATAGCTGGTAGACATTGGTGTTGAGTTGGCCACGTCCTCAGAAGAAACCCTGATGCCATCACAAGAACAGCTATGCTATTTACCCCTGAAGGAAAGCAAAAGAGAGGCCAACCAAAAAGAACTTGGCGGAGAACTATGGGGTCAAAATGCAACGAATGAACCAGAGCTCGTGCACTGCACAAATGATGGCCATTGACAGAGCAAAGTAGAAGCAGTTTGTTGCTACCCTACAAGTCCCCATATGTCTAGGTGGCCACAGTGACTATGTGTAGTGTAGCGAAATCAGTGAGATAATTGCTAAATTCAGTAAGATTTTGCTACTATAATAATAATTAAACCCGCCCGGTTGTGTATGCCTCTCTTCGTCTTCTACGCCAGTAGAGCGCTTAATTTTATGCAGTGGTAAGGCTTAGAAAATGATTCCGCTGGTAAAAATCTAACGCGCTTTCCTAGTTTCGTCCTTGAGACTAACAATTAACGTTTTGACCGATCTGCGGCACGAAAACTGCTGCTCTGAATTAACGTAGTATTTTAACTTTAACGCCACTAATTGTAGCAATCCGGACAATTTCCCGATCTGCGGCACGAAACTGCGGCAAGTATTAACGCAAAGATTAACGTCACCTTGCATAACGCCTCCTCGCTCGACACGTCGTGCCATGCATATATCAACGCGGTTGGGAACGCCAGAAGGTATATACATACACACAGTCAGTTCTCATTTCATGCCTAGTAGTGTATTTCTGACGTAACCCAAACAAGTAGTTTTATTTTGAATAAAAATGCTAGAGGAGAGGGGGAAGATGGCCGACTTGTGAAAAAGTTATAATTGACGATTAACAGTGACAACACTGAAAATCTAAACGACAATGAATATGGCCATAAAAAGCATATGTAAGGATAGCTTAGTGTCTCTTGAGCAATAATATGTTTTAATATACATAATAGTCCAATTAATAACCCAAATATGGAAATAATACTATATATCTATGAACGATAAGACTGTTGTTTTTGCTCATTCTAATTTTAACATTTTTTGGGGACGCAAGTTTAAAAAAGAGGCATTAGAGTGATTCAAATCCGATTGGTTGGTATAGGAGGATAGGAAGGAGGTTATTGGTTAGGCAAAAAGCTAAATATATTTTACAGACTCACTCCTAATATGTTTGGATTTTTGTTTTTTTTTAATTTGAATTGAATAGCTAGACCCTCGCTGTGATTGGGCCGGTCTAGTGATATTGGAAAAAAGCTTTCAAAGGCTGGTTGCCATTTGACACAAAATTGTTAATCTGCAAGCTGCATTGAGAACAGTAGTGCTAAGAAGGAAAAACATTGGCAGTCTGAACAGGCGCAAAGCTAAACTTCTTCTTCTTCTTCTTCCGTCCTTAGCCAAAGACCGACCAAGCAGTCAGAGGCCATCACGCCTCGTGGCATCTTAAGGGCAACAGCAGATTGATTTTCTCTGTTGTAGTTTCCCATCACGCCTAGACTTAAAGATATGTTAATGCTGATGCCAGTCAACGTATGTTTGTGATATTTTCAATGAATTGTGGTAAGAACGAATTTATTAACCTTGTTATTACAAAAATTTGGTGTATGAGATACTGCTTTATTGGGAATGTTTTGCAACTAAGTACATGGGTCCCCTAGCAGACTTATGAAGGGCCTGTGGTGTTGCTTACACGCAGTAAAACTGACATGAATTGTATAACTTAATATGATTTCCACAGTTTCCAGTGGGAAGGCTAACCCACATTATCCTGTGGGAGAGGATCATTATCGCAGTGACAGAGGCGTTGTAGCCAGTAGGAAAATGAATAGGAGGACTGGTATGAGTTGTGATCTCAGATGGAAATGGTTGAAATGGGGTGGTCAGAGAGATCTGACCCTTTTTCTTTTATTGAATTATATCATGTATTACTTTTGGAATGAAATTGTAGATGTGTTATAAAGAATCATAACATTGTTTCAGGGTTTTTGTTCTGGTACTAAAGTTAGTGCCAGAACTGTGGTGGGTTTGATGTTAATACACTTGGTTGTTAAGAAATCTTAGTGTACTGAATGAGGTCAGCTGTGAAGGTCCCTGAATATAATAAATATTATAGTAAATTTCCAGGGCACCTTTCTACTACCACCACTATGATCTCATTCAGACTTATTCTAGATAGAATGTAAGATGACTACGTTTGGTGTCTATGGTTATGAAATGTTAGTGTAAGGTTGCATTAACCAACTAAACATATAAACAATTACACAAATTATTTTATTATCTAATACAACACAACAGTACCACGACAATCACATACAAACTACACTTTAAAAGACTATCTTTAGTAAGTCAGTGGTTGAAAGTTTGGTAAAGTTAATATTTTTCAATTTATTGTCCTGAATCTAATTTATTTGGAATCAGGACTGACAATCAAAGTGAAATCATAGAAATTAATTACATCAATCAATTTACACTATGGGTCTTCTGACCATAATACACATATTATTATGTAAGGGTGTAGTTGTATTATCTAACTGAGGTGACTTCTAGTATACACTGGTTGATAGTTTATTATCATCATCTCTGCATGTTGTTTGTAAGTTTTTGTGGACACTGATGGAATGTTTATATCAATATTCTCAGTCTCTTATTTTAATATAATGTTAGTTGAGTGATCAGGTGCCGAAACATGCACCTATCTTTGTAATATGATGTAGGAATCTTCCTGCACTTCGCTGAACGACAACCTTCAGTTCCCACTTCTTCAAGAATGATGGTGGTTTACAGTTGTCTGCGAAAAAGGCAAGACTGTGGCATGAATATATCGGCCCACTGTAGTCTGGCACCAGTTATTGACAGCAACCAAAACCCTCTGAAATCAGAAGGATATGTTTCCTTCGTAATCAACAGCCTACAATAATACTCAACAACCAGTATAGGCACATTACAAACAAACATGTAAGATCAGCTCTTTACGACATTCCCTTTCACCAGTTTCTTTTGATGTGACCAGGTATACCAGTATTCCTCTCCCCTAATAGTTACAACGCCTCTGCAATTCCAGCAATACTCTGTTGTCCATACAATAGGATAGGTATTATGCTCCTGATGATAATCCTATATAATTTAGTTGGTCTACACCTCTCTGATAGTCTTTCATTGATAAGGGTGGATTTGTGCTGAAGTGGTAACTTGCCACCCTTATCGACACCTGGTGTTAAAGTGTAAGATGTAGGTGTCTTCTCTGATTTAGGATGTTGCTGTGTATGTGGTAGTGGAACAGTTCACAGGGTTATCACACAGGCAACATGACGTGTAGAGTCATAGAAAGGGTAACTTCGTTGTATAAGTTTCTTTCATTTATTGCACGCCACAAAACAGTCATGATACTTATGACATCAACATGGTTAACGAGTTCAGCAAGATGATATGGCACATTGAAAACAATTTCTGTAGTCAGCAATGATAGCTGTTGTATATATGCGTCATAAGACATCACAGTTCAATAGATTCAGAAATTCATCAATCATCGAGTGCTAGTTCGTGAAGCTGTATAAATAATAATAATTTCTATAACTTCTGCAACAGTGTCAGCTACAGATCTTCAATGTTCATAAACAATAATAAATGCTCCCATTCTGATGCTAGCAGATCAGTTGTATACAATAAGTCCGTTCACTGTCTGCACGTGAATAGCATACATGGGCTACAGGTCAGCTCGACCTTTATAATGTTCCTAAGTCTAACCATCTGACTTGGACGTGATCTCTGATATAACGAATCCTGGAACACAGACAACAGTCTTGTTGGTCTAGAGCGACCCATATATATTTAACTAGTTCAGGTATACAGATACTGGTGACTTAATCCTAGTCAAAGTACCTCTCCATTTTGCATCACACAGGCGAGCAAATAGGCGACAAAATGACGAACCTCTAGACGATAGCATAAAGTTCGATACAAGAGGAATTACCTTATTTCGGAAAATCAACCATGAACATATGCCTCCAGGCAGGCTGCATAATACTGGGAAATAGTCTAGTTAGCTAACTAACTCACTAAGACACTGTATTTCCCTCAGAGAATCACAAGACGCAGTTGCGTCTGCTCGCTTCTTAAACCATTTCTAAACTGCCCAACTGGGCGGAACACACAGAACGAACTCCCGGTTTTTGACATGCGCAGAACGACAATCTCTGAGTTGCCGTTCACAATAAGACGATTCGAAGAACATTCGAGATAAAAGTCTTACACAGTCGCGCCTTTTATGGTCATGAAAAGAAGCGTTAAGAAAGGTTTCAGACATCTACCATAGTTGACTGATACTACCAAATAAGGAGATGTGGTCACGCTTCGTTCAAGAAATTATAGACCGAACGTGTCTCTATACAAGAGAAGGCAACTCCTAAAAATTGTAGTTTCGACAACTCGGATTATGTCCCTTTGACCATAGAAAACATAATACACACTTCAGTCAAAAAAATGATCATACATATGAAAAATGTTTATACAAACGAAAAATAATAATGATCCGTGCGTAACATTACCGCACCCTCCCTGGAAAAAAAAAAAATGAAACATTTTTTTTTTTTAAATCCTGGAGCCGGAAAAAATCTAGGCTCCTAACGCACGTATGATGCGTGGATATATACCTAACAAATTAGCTCAACGCATGGAGCGACACTGAGATCATATCTCAGATCCTTAGAGAAAAAATTTATCTAAGTATACGCTGATATATTCCAGGAAGGTGCCACCAACACACGCCACAATGATGGCAACAACATAATGACAATCAAATTATACTCATACCAATATATGAAATTAAATATATTATGTGTTATCATACAATGTGTTGCAAATAGCGGTGTAATTTACTAATATACCGCACTATATTATTACATTATATAAAGTAACAGTAATTAATAAGTAATACATGTGTTGCTCTTCGGTGACACAAAACATTCAATAGAAGAAGATGTGGACATCATCCGCTCCCAATGTAGGACAGGACTTGATATCCTCAAAGTTCCACAATGGACATAAACTCGCAGACTTCAATGATGTGCTGCGAAAATATCAATAACACAAATCTTAAAGACAACTGGTAAATTTCTTAATACAATCCTGAAAATAATTTATTTAAATGTGGCCGAGTGATCTTTTGGCCCGTATATCACTAACTAAGCCTTCTTAGATAATTACATGGTACAATGTTATAAATTTCCCTCAAAAAAAAAAAATGAGACAAAATCTACTAACATGTCATTATAACATTGGACTGTATATCAGGAAATATATATATATGACAGAAGAATCATGTGGAATCGTGTGGACATCTGGACAGAATGTCTGCCATTACATTATCCGAACCACGGATAGCTCGAACCGAGAAATGAAATGGTTGAAGAGCTATGGCATAACGAGTGGACCTCGAGCTCTTCAAGTTTTTGCTCTGAATAGCAGTAAGCGCTTTCTGGTCGGTTTCCACAATGAAATGTGCGCCTAGAAGAAATCTTTGTAACTTCAGAATAGACCATACCATAGCCAATAACTCACGGTCTAAAACCGAGTAATTCTTTTCTGCAGCGTTTAATTTCCTAGAGATATACATCACCGGATGCAAAGTATCAGAATACTCCTGCATTAGTGCTGCCCCAATCCCTGTTGACGAGGCGTCACTTCGAAGAACAAAAGTCTTCTCAATAGTAGGTAACTTAAGAATAGGTGGAGATGAAAATAGGGCTTTAACCTGGTCCAATGAGGATTGACATTCTTTAGACCAGCGGATCAGATTAGGCGACCCTTTCTTCAATAAAGTAGAAAGCGGTGCCATAATGGAGGACAGATTCGGAATGAATCGTCCGTAGAATTGAATCAAACCTAATAGACTCCTTACTTGTTTCTTCGTCTTAGGGACCGAAATGTTAAGTATTTTTGAAACATTGTGGTCCTCTGTCTTTAAAAGACCATGACCAACCCGATGACCTAGGAAAGAAATCTCGCTAAATCCTATAAAGGCTTTAGAGGGTTTTGCAGTCAAGTTATACTCGCGAAGAGTAGACAGTAATTCGTATAAACCCAAATAATGATCTTCCCAAGAATCACTGAATAGACAGATATCATCTAGGTATGCTATGACATCTGTACGATATGCGAGAATTCGCCGCATCATGCGTACGAATGTAGCAGGGGCGTTCATAAGACCAAAAGGCATGAAATTCCATTTGGAATAAACCCCTAGGTGTAGAAAAAGCTGTAAAAGGTTTGGCACGTTCAGTTAGCGGGACTTGCCAATAACCTTTAGACAAATCTAGTTTGGTAAAGAATCTAGAATTAGAAAGTTTATTGAGTAGCTCTTCTAATGAAGGCATAGGTTCAGCATCGAACTTCGTAACTTGGTTCAATTTGCGATAATCTACGCAAATGCGAATGTTATTATCCTTCTTTCGAACAATAACCATAGACGAAGAGTATGCTGAAGTGGATGGTTCAATGATTTCCAAACGTATCATTTCATCCAACTCTTTTTCGACTTGAGACTGGAAATGAATAGGTATTGGATATGGTCTGACTCTGATAGGATTGTGATCAGTTAGCACAATGTCATGTTCTATGACATGTGTGTGTCCCGGGATGTCTGTAAGAACATCCTGAAATGTTTGCAACATCGAAGAAACTTGTCGATGTTCCTCAGCGGAAAGATTTGGAGAAACGGTCACGTTTTTCCAAGATTCCGTAGAATAAAGTGGGACCATAGAAAGAGGAAGATTGACATCAGAAAAAGTAGTTTCCTCATCCTGTATAACTGACAGAGATGAGTACTGACCATGAGTTGCTTGTGAATTGTCCGTAGCCTGGAAAATAGGCTGCAAATAGTCAGGTCTTTCATAAAATTCTGTGAGCATATTTATGTGGAAAGTTTTATGCTTTCCATCAATATCGACAACATAGTCGACATCAGAAATTTTGGAGACTATTGCATATGGACCTTTCCATGCAATTAGAAGTCTGTTCTCCCTTGAAGGAAGTAGAACGAGAGCTTTGTCACCTGGACAAAGTTGTCGTAGACATCTATTCTTATTTGCAAACTGCCTTGCCTTTTCTTTAGCAAATTCTGAAGACGAAGTTGCTAGTTTGCATGCCTCGATGATCTTTTGCCTAAGAGCAATGACGTACTCATAAGAAGATTGAGTCTCATCGCTAATATTATCGGCAGTGATTAGATCGTGAAGTAAAGACATAGGGCCGCGCGGTTGCGCGCCAAAGACAAGTTCAAAAGGGGAAAACCCCGTATGTTCATTGGGGACCTCTCTATACGCAAAGAGAGCCGCGGGTAAGACCCTGTCCCAATCCTGAGGATGATCCTCAGTTATTTTACCAAGTAAAGTTTTCAGAGTCCTATTTAAACGTTCGACCAACCCATTAGACATTGGGTGATAGATACTGCTGAGAGACCTTTTAATGTGTAGCATAGACATTACCTGTGACATAGTGTCTGATATAAGTTGAGTGCCATGGTCTGACAATATTTCTCCGGGAAAACCCAAGCGAGAAAATATCAGCCAAAGAGCGTCTGCGATATCAGCAGTTGAGATGCTCTTGAGAGGTATTGCCTCTGGCCAACGTGTGCACATATCGACACATGTAAGGATAAATTGATGTCCTCTAGCCGACTTAATTCTAAAAGGACCGATAATATCTATTGCCATTTTTTGAAAAGGGCGAATAGGAATGTCAGCAGCCTGGATAGGCGCAGCATGTCGTGGTCCTTTAGATTTGACCTCCTGACATACTTTGCAAGAGCGACAGTACATTCGTATGTCCTTGCTCACAAATGGCCAAAAGAAAGCCGCAAGAACCCTCGACTTTGTACGGGAAAAACCCATATGTCCAGCACATTGCGAGTCATGAGCATGTTGCAATATTTGCAATCTCATGCTCTTAGGCACAAGAATTTGTGAATGAGTGGACGTAGTCGAGTCTTGTACCATACGTACAAGTACGCCGTTCTTCATAGAAATCCAAGATTTCCTATTAGTGTTCTGATTAGGATCACCTTTTTTTGCTAGAATGAAGAATTTTTGTAAAGAAGGATCTTCTTCTTGCAATTTGATAAATGAGTCACGTGTAATAGTCAAGTGACTATCTTGGTCATTTACTTCATCATTATTAGTTAATGAAGTTTGAGGTGGATCCAGAGCATGTGCTCTTGTGACCACCGCATTGGTAGCTTCAATGTTTTGCTCTTCCCAAACAGCAATCTGCTGTGGGGTACATTCCCTAACTCCGTGAATACGACCAATAATAAGGTCCGCAATAGGGTTTGGAAGTAGACACGCGTGGACCTCTCCCGTGAAGAAAGGAGTAGCAATGTGTATTATAGCAGTAGGATACTTTTCTAACGTGCCACCAAATGTGACACATTTGATGACTTTTCCTGTAGCACAGGATGGATCTACAAGAGATTGCCTAACGCCGACAGTAGTACATCCAGAATCAAACAACACTGAGACTGGATTACTATTTACTAGCCCCTTATGTAATATAAGAGAACCTCTCCCATCATGAGCAACATTAGCAGGAAGAGCGGGCAAAGGATGACCACAGCTTAGAGTACTAATGGTTTTCGGATCAAATAAAGTACTGCATTGGATACACTTATTTGCCCTACGAAAATCAAAAGATGAGCATCCGATAGCATTATGGTCTTTATCATTATTAACCTGTTTATCTGCTCCCTGAGATTCTTGTTGAACAGAATTTGTCTGTTGATATCTTTTTCTCTTATGTTGCGATCTACCGCGACCATTATTGCCTCTGCAATTATCATTAAAGTCCCTACTGTAATTTTTATCCTGGTTTGAGTTCCAGTTTCCATAACTGTCATTACTATCTCTATGCTGTTGAGAACCTCTATTATCTTGGTATTGAGGTCTCTGCATAAAATATTTTCCTCTATACCGATTACCTTTGTGAAAATTTCTAAAGTTAACCGGAGTAGAATAACGTGTAGTATTAGGTTGTCTCCAGTTCTGGGAAGAAGAATCACCCTGGAATTGATCACTATGGTTCTGGGCATAATTACGATTACTCTTTTTATTGAAATTTTTCTGGCTACCCTGAAATTTACGCATAAAATTTGGGCCATAAGGTGCTGCCGAAGCAACTGGCAGACCTTCTTTCACCTTAGAGTTACTAATGGTTATGTGCGGATGCGCAGTAACATACTGGCTACAGTATTCTTCCATTTCTTTTATGTTTTTAGGCTTACGCTCATGAAGAAAAGATAGAAAAGCTTCATTAACAGAAGACATAACCTTATCTCTAAGTAGTAAATCCATAAGAGCTTCAAATGTATTTTCTGTCTTAGACAACTCAACCCATCGTAAAAAAGTAAGACGGATGCCTGAGATGAATTCAGAGAATTCAACTCCAGTTTCTGGTAACATGGTTTTAAATTTAAGACGATATCCGTCCTCGTTAAGTTGGTACTTCTTTAACAACGCCGCCCTGACAACCTCATAGTTGTTTTTGTCAGGCACATCTACCATACTCAACAAAGTCAAAGCATCACCTCTAAGTATCTTGGACAGATGATACACATATAATGTTTTATCTATATTATGTACATTACATGCACTTTCAAATCTATCTAGATAAAATGTTATATCATCGATTGAGGGATTAAATGCTGGTAGATTAAGCTTGAAATCCTTAGCATTAGTCTTATTTGACACCTTATTTGCCTCATTAGCATTACCAGTGTTCAATAACTTTAACTTCTCTAACTCTAAAGCTAAGACTTTTTCATCATGTTCCATTTTTGCTTTTCTCTCATCAGCCTCTCTTTGTAACCTTCTTTCTTCAGCCTCAGCCTGTAACTTTCTTTCTTCAGCCTGGGCCTGTAACTTTTTTCCTTCAGCCTCTATTTCAAGTCTCTTATTTTCAGCTTCTTTTTCAAGTCTCTTATTTTCAGCTTCAGCCTGGGCCTGTAACTTTTTTTCTTCAGCTTCTTTTTCAAGTCTCTTATTTTCAGCTTCTCTTTTTTGTTTTTCCATTTCCATTTGAAATCTTTTTTCCTCCACCTGCATCTGCAGTTTCTTTTGTTCTATTTCAGCCTCTATTCTCTTTTGTTCAGTTTGTTCTTTCATTTTCTTTTCTTCCGACTTCAATGCCTTGGCATATTGAACAGTCGCAAATTCTTCTAATTTATCACCTGTCTTCCCAAGGGCTTTACCCTGCTCAATAAAGTACTCAAATGTAGACATGATGTCCAAAATGTGAGTACAGAACCTGAAATAATTAATTATCTTATTTCAATGTTAAATAGCAACAAGACTTAATAAAGTGCTTGTATAATCTCTATGTTGAACCCAATCTCTGTGGGAAACAGGAGTTGACACCAACTTGTATTATCAAATGTATAATAATATCACAAGTCACCTCTTAATTAACAGTGCACTACCCAAATCAGTGCATAATCATCAGTTATTTATCATAACTGCACTACAATAGTGCATAAGCAAAAACACCAGTTTGTTATGATAAGTGCACTATAGACCAATAGTGCATGAGCATATATCAACAATAGTGAAAGCTAACTATGCAAGAACTATGTAAACAATAACAAGACAATGTAAACAATAGCAAAGGTCATCAACAATGTAAACAATAACAAAGATCAAAGTCAATGTAAACAACAACAAAGATCAGAGTCAATGTAAACAATAACAAAGATCAGAGTCAATGTAAACAATAACAAAGATCAGAGTCAATGTAAACAATCAACAAAGATCAAACAATACGAAAACATTCGCATAAGTCAAATACACAAACAGCAAAACTAAAAAGAAATATGCGAAGATATGACTAACAAATGACGCTACAGTGTATACACAAAAATATACGTAAAGAACTGAATAATAGCAAAGGGGAGACCTACAAATACAAACAATCGAAATCGAAACTAAAAACACAAAGAAAGAGAGAAAAGAAAAAAGAAAAAAAAAATATATATATACAAGAAACAGAAATAAAGCACAACTCGTCACAACTAAACAGATATAGCAACGATTGTCGCTAGCAAATTTCACTGTAGGAAATTCGCACAGTCCCTAACGAAAACGCTAACAGTAGAACCTCTGTGACGTGGTATCTTCTACTGCAAGACTCCGCCCAACCGAGAAAACCCGCTGAAATATAAACATATAAATATACAAATAACAAATAACATATAACATATAAACATGTATCATGAAAACAATAGGAGAAAGTGTGAAAGTACAGAAGGCTCAGTTAGAACATAAGGGCACAGTTCACAAACAAAACAGGCCACTTAACTTCTATAAATCCAGCGTCAGCACGGTGCAGAACAGGATGTAATCAGCATTCTGAGGATAATGATCCAACGTTGATTAACTTCTGCTCCCATAAACAGCCATGACGAAGGAAATGAGCTTCTAATACTGCAACAGTTGTTACGGCACTTGACCTTCTGAATCTTCTAAATTGATTTAACCGGCACTTGACCTTCTGAACCCGCAGCAGTACCCCTGAGACCGGAACAGTTGTTACGGCACTTGTCCTTCTTTTCACCAGATCAGGAAATCCATTCGCTCGGTACTTGTCCTTCTAATTTTACATAAACTTCAATATTGCCGAGCAGCGCCGGGTAGTTTCAAAATCAGCAACTGTCAGAAAATCCGGATACTTTCAATAAAATTTCTTGTAAGGTGGTAGTTGATGCTGTAGTTGTATCTAGTATGATGATGATGTCTGGGTTTGCTGACCCCCTTGATAGCTGGAATCAGAGTGAACCAACCTATGGCCACCAAAAATGATATGGTGCGCCAAAATATCAGATGATAGAACCAGCTCTGGCCACCAAAAATGATAAGGGTGGATTTGTGCTGAAGTGGTAACTTGCCACCCTTATCGACACCTGGTGTTAAAGTGTAAGATGTAGGTGTCTTCTCTGATTTAGGATGTTGCTGTGTATGTGGTAGTGGAACAGTTCACAGGGTTATCACACAGGCAACATGACGTGTAGAGTCATAGAAAGGGTAACTTCGTTGTATAAGTTTCTTTCATTTATTGCACGCCACAAAACAGTCATGATACTTATGACATCAACATGGTTAACGAGTTCAGCAAGATGATATGGCACATTGAAAACAATTTCTGTAGTCAGCAATGATAGCTGTTGTATATATGCGTCATAAGACATCACAGTTCAATAGATTCAGAAATTCATCAATCATCGAGTGCTAGTTCGTGAAGCTGTATAAATGATAATAATTTCTATAACTTCTGCAACAGTGTCAGCTACAGATCTTCAATGTTCATAAACAATAATAAATGCTCCCATTCTGATGCTAGCAGATCAGTTGTATACAATAAGTCCGTTCACTGTCTGCACGTGAATAGCATACATGGGCTACAGGTCAGCTCGACCTTTATAATGTTCCTAAGTCTAACCATCTGACTTGGACGTGATCTCTGATATAACGAATCCTGGAACACAGACAACAGTCTTGTTGGTCTAGAGCGACCCATATATATTTAACTAGTTCAGGTATACAGATACTGGTGACTTAATCCTAGTCAAAGTACCTCTCCATTTTGCATCACACAGGCGAGCAAATAGGCGACAAAATGACGAACCTCTAGACGATAGCATAAAGTTCGATACAAGAGGAATTACCTTATTTCGGAAAATCAACCATGAACATATGCCTCCAGGCAGGCTGCATAATACTGGGAAATAGTCTAGTTAGCTAACTAACTCACTAAGACACTGTATTTCCCTCAGAGAATCACAAGACGCAGTTGCGTCTGCTCGCTTCTTAAACCATTTCTAAACTGCCCAACTGGGCGGAACACACAGAACGAACTCCCGGTTTTTGACATGCGCAGAACGACAATCTCTGAGTTGCCGTTCACAATAAGACGATTCGAAGAACATTCGAGATAAAAGTCTTACACAGTCGCGCCTTTTATGGTCATGAAAAGAAGCGTTAAGAAAGGTTTCAGACATCTACCATAGTTGACTGATACTACCAAATAAGGAGATGTGGTCACGCTTCGTTCAAGAAATTATAGACCGAACGTGTCTCTATACAAGAGAAGGCAACTCCTAAAAATTGTAGTTTCGATAACTCGGATTATGTCCCTTTGACCATAGAAAACATAATACACACTTCAGTCAAAAAAATGATCATACATATGAAAAATGTTTATACAAACGAAAAATAATAATGATCCGTGCGTAACACTTCGCCTTCCTTTAAAATCCACCCAATCAAATATCCCGTACCTTTTAACCTCATTTACCCAAAGTCGTTTTTTCAAAACATGCCATAAAAAATTACAAGCAGGCATGATCTTTACTTGACAGTCTGGTCGGGTCCACTATAGTATTATGGCTATTATTAGTTAATTAATGGACTATTTGCGTAACTATTACCATATTCTTTGTCAACAAGTCCTAAGGTACACGAATATACAATTTATATGGGACTAGTTGGCTTGGTTCAGAAGTACACAGTTTTTTTTCTAAGTTAGTGTTTTTTATTTTTAGTCTACTACACGTTCAATTCTTTTCCATGTGCTGTCTTCTCTATTTACGTGATAATTACGTCCTTTGAAATAAGAGCTAATGTTGTTTTTGTGACACGAGTTGTCTACATGTTCTAACTTTTTCCTCGTATTTTGGGGAAACCCCTAAGGCAAGGCTTGCCCCTGTGCTAGTATTGGCTTTTAGTTTAAAATCAATGCGAAACGAATTAGCATTTTATCTATCCTTTCCCCTCCTCGTTCCACAATGCATTTTTAAGCACATATTTTCTTAGAACTAGGAAAAGTGATTATGTCAAGGACGAATTTGAAAAATTTGGGTACCGTTTTGTTCGGCTATTCGTTAGCAAATAATAATCTGAAGGCGTAGGCGATACCAACAGTTCTAGTAGAAAATTCTTTTCTCTTTCTTATCTTTTCTTTTATGCCGATATTGTTATATATTAATTTAGATACTGTATTTAGAAATTCACTACACATGTCCCCCCTTTAGAACAGACGATCATATGTCAGTTCCTATTTCTAAATACACATAGATGAGTTTACTATCTATGCCTGATGACTACTCTGATGTTCGTCGTACGGATGTCTGCTTAAAAAATCAGCTCCCACATTAGTTTTTCCGGGAATGTACTCTATAGTAAACTGGAATGGCTGTAAGAGAAAAGACCAGCGCAATAACCTAGCATTTTCATGCCTTGCTTGTGACATACACACAAGTGGTTTATGATCTGTCTGGATCCTAAATGATTGTCCATAGAGATAAATCTGGAACTTTTTTATACCCCAGATGACAGCGAGATATTCTTTTTCACTTGTTGAATATTTTTGTTCTGCTGTATTCAACTTACGGCTAGCATAAGCAACTGGGGTTAATTCCCCATCAAGTGAATTTGTTCGTTGTAGTAGAGCTGCCACTAAACCGATATTACTCGCATCCGTTCTCAGAATGAATTCTTGACTTAAGTCAGGTAATTTCAAAATAGGCCTGTTTGTGAGCTTTTCTTTCAATTCTTGGTATGCTAATTCACATTGCGCCGTCCAAATAATTCTATCAGGATTTCCTTTGCGCGTTAAATCAGTCAATGGAGCACATATGGAGTTAAAGTTTTTTATATACTTTTGGTAAAAACCACATAATGAGACAAAAGATCGCACATCTTTTTTTGTTTGTGGTCTTGGTGCTTTTTAAAATTTCTCCAGGTTCTTGGGGTCAGGGGTCATGTTTCCCTGATGTACTGTGTGGCCCAAGCATTCCAGCTCTGTACATCCAACACAACATTTCATCGGTCTAGCTGTCAAATTGGTCTCTCTCAATCGATCAAACAACATATTCAGAGAGTTAATGTGTTCCTCAAATGTTTCTGTTGCTATGAGAATATCATCCATGAAGTTGGTGATGCATGGATTCTTCAGGGGATCCAGTAACTTTCTCATCATCCTCGAAAACACACTCGGTGCATTTTTCAGACCGAATGGCAACATATTAAATTCATAATGTCCTTCCGAGGTGCTAAAGGCTAAATAAGGTTTTACCTCCGAATCTGATAGTAGCCTTTGCTCAGATTCACTTTAGAGAAATATTTAGCTCTATTCAGCCTGGCAAACAGTTGATTTATATCAGGTAATGGATTCACCTGACCTTCTGTGACAGCATTCAGTTTCCTGTAATCTATACACAGCCTGTGTTCTTCAGAGGGTTTTCTTAACAGAACCACACTGGAACTGTAGGGAGATTCACTGTGCGAGATAATCCCTTCTCTCAACAGATAATCTATCTCCTCCCTTAAAGCTTTTTCCTTAGCGAACGGAATCGAATAGGCTTTCATACAGGTTGGTGTTGGGTCTATGAGTTTCATATCATACTCCAATAAATGTGTATGCCCCGGACGGTCCGTTAACACATCTGTATGATTATTCAGAACCTGTTGAACCCTCTCCCTCTGAATTTCCGTTAAGTGTGTGCTGATTTTTACCTTTGCGGCTGTTTCACAGGGATGTAAAGGATATTCATGAGAAGTGAGTGGTTCCTTTTTCATCTCCATTGCAAAAGACAAATTCAGTAGGTGTGTCTCTTCCTGGTTTTCTCTGTCCAGATATTTCTTCAGGAGATTCACATGATATATTTTCTCTTTCCCTTTCTTATCTATCTTATAATTTGTTCTAGACACCTTCTCTAGAACTGTATATGGACCTTGCCATCCAATTTGCAATTTATTCTGGCTGCCGGGCAGTAGAAGGAGCACCTTCTCTCCAACAGATAATTCTCGATCCTTCGCTTTCTTATTATAATAGGCAGCATGCTTTTTCCTGGCTTGTCTCAAATTTTCATTGGCAAGTTTGCAGCCAGTTTTAAGACGAGTGGTCAGCTCGTTCACATATTGATATGATGAGGTAATATTTTCTTCTGCCTTTTCATCGGTCCAGGTCCTTAACAAGGTTACATATGGACTTTTAATTTTTCTGACATAGTTTACATAATATTGGAAGCCTTGTTTTGAGGACATTTCTTCCTCTTGTCATCATATAAGAATCTTCCACTACTAATTTTTCTCTTGGGGTTTTCTTCCCACTTTAATTTCCTTGTGAGAGGTCTTCTCTCTCTTTTATCTTCCTCCAGGTTATATAAGTCCGACTGAGGTATATTCGGCTTATTCTGGGGTAAGACATTTCTTTGTACTCGCTGCATCGTGGCCATAGTAAAACATTCAAGTGAAGACTGTCTGTGAAAAGGGGGCTCCCATTCCACTTTGACTACATTATTATAATTATTTTTCTTCTTATTTTCAGGCCTACGTTTGCCTCGTGGCGAGTCTAGGTCCTGATATGATCCTGCTTTAGCCGTTCTGTAAAGCACTCCATCATCCAAATAGAATTCTCCTTTTCTAGGAGGGGTATGGAGTTTTTGGAGTTTGTCAAAACACGGCTTCAGTGATCTATCTTTAGACTGTGCCTTCCTACACTCTTTACAAGACATAATTTTTGGTGGTTCCTCCTCCTTTCTTGTGTGGCCTAAAGCGTGGCCATGTATACAGGTCTCTTTTTACACACTTCGGTGTTATGGTTGTCCATCCGACACCAACTACAATATGATCTACCTTTATAAAAAGGTTTTCTGTCATTATATTTCCCTTCATTGAATTGTGAGGTTTTATTATTATAGTCATTGCGTGGCCTATACAACTGGTGCTTACCTTTGTTCTGGTCTCTATGGTCAAACTTATTAAAGTTTTGAGGTGCCTTAAAATTGTCTACCTGTTTCTTTTTATTTCCAACTACCTCTGCTTGGGCTGCCTGATACCTCTCAGCGACATTGAGTAACTCACCCAGCCTCTCTGCACCTTGTTCCATGAGAAACTTTCTCAGGTCTGGAGCCATGGACTCTCTTAGTTGCTCAATAAGGATCATTTCCTTAGAATCTTGGGTTTTCCCCAGAGCAGTCCATTTCTCCAAGTAGGTCTCTTACCGGGCAGAGAACTGGTGATAAGTCTCACCCGACAGTAGTTTGGCATTCCTAAAATTTTTTCTATAAAATTCCCCATTCTTTTCATATCTTAACAAAAGAGCCTGCTTTAGCATGTCATAATTGTCCTGATCATCCCTGCTCATCTTTGCAAAAACTTTATAAGCTGTACCACGAAGCCCTTGTGATAACTTTAGGCTCCACCTTTCTCTCTCTAAACCATAAGTGGTAGCTAAAAGTTCATACCTATTTAGGTAACTTTCTATGTCATCGTCTTTCTCAACAAAATGGTCTAAATGAAAACTCATAGCTGAAGTTGAGGCTCCCTGACTAGCAGTAGCATCTGAGGCAAAGGGGCTGGCACCATTTTCAGGAGCATGGCCTTGAAATTCCAACTCGCTTAGTCGTAACTCGTGTTCCCTTTGTAATCTCTTCTCTTCCTTTTCTGCTTCCCTTTCTGCAGCCTGTCTCCTTTCTTCTGCTTCTGTAGCTAATCTCTTTTCTTCTCTTTCTGCAGCTAGTCTCTTTTCTTCTGCCTCCAATGCCCTAGCCTCCTTGTCAGCCTAAATCTGCAGCCTCTTAAGTTCTTTGTCTGCCTCTAACTTTTTTGCTTCAGCCTCAATCTTTCTTTCAGCCTCTTTTTCTAATCTTTTTTCTTCGCGTTCAATAAATTTGTCACATTCAGTTGTGACATAAGCAATCATAATTTGCCCCTCCATTCCCAATTCTTTAGCAGCCTGCACAGCAGCAGATCAAAACTTCGCCAGATCAGCCATTTTGTACTAGGCAAACCTTTAAAATTTCTAACTAGACAAATTTCTAATTATAACTAACAATTTCTAATTATAACTAAGAACAACCACAGGCACTGATAGCTCAACCACTATTTAATTTCTCCAAAAAGGAATGCTTTTAGTTTTATACTATCTGAGATTCCTAATATAATTGATAATAGTTTAAGAATTTAAAATCCCAGAAGCAAACTACCCAATATAGCTGGTGTTATGAAAAGTTCAATCCCCAGGAGCGAGACCCCAATATATGTGGTGGGTTTGATGTTAATACAGTTTGTTGTTAAGAAATCTTAGTGTACTGAATGAGGTCAGCTGTGAAGGTCCCTGAATATAATAAATATTAGACTAAATTTCCAGGGCACCTTTCTACTACCACCACTATGATCTCATTCAGACTTATTCTAGATAGAATGTAAGATGACTACGTTTGGTGTCTAGGGTTATGAAATGTTATTGTAAGGTTGCATTAACCAACTAAACATATAAACAATTACACAAATTATTTTATTATCTAATACAACACAACAGTACCACGACAATCACATAAAAACTACAAATTTAAAAGACTATCTTTAGTAAGTCAGTGGTTGAAAGTTTGGTAAAGTTAATATTTTTCAATGTATTGTCCTGAATCTAATTTATTTGGAATCAGGACTGACAATCAAAGTGAAATCATAGAAATTAATTACATCAATCAATTTACACAATGGGTCTTCTGACCATAATACACATATTATTATATAAGGGTGTAGTTGTATTATCTAACTGAGGTGACTTCTAGTATACACTGGTTGATTGTTTATTATCATCATCTCTGCATGTTGTTTGTAAGTTTTTGTGGACACTGATGGAATGTTTATATCAATATTCTCAGTCTCTTATTTTAATATAATGTTAGTTGAGTGATCAGGTGCCGAAACATGCACCTATCTTTGTAATATGATGTAGGAATCTTCCTGCACTTCGCTGAACGACAACCTTCAGCTCCCACTTCTTCAAGAATGATGGTGGTTTACAGTTGTCTGCGAAAAAGGCAAGACTGTGGCATGAATATATCGGCCCACTGTAGTCATGGCACCAGTTATTGACAGCAACCAAAACCCTCTGAAATCAGAAGGATATGCCTCCTTCTTAATCAACAGCCTACAATAATACTCAACAACCAGTACAGGCACATTACAAACAAACATGTAAGATCAGCTCTTTACGACAATCCCTTTCACCAGTTTCTTTTGATGTGACCAGGTATACCAGTATTCCTCTCCCCTAATAGTTACAACACCTCTGCAATTCCAGCAATACTCTGTTGTCCATACAATAGGATAGGTATTATGCTAGGCAATAGAATTTGGCACATTTTCGATCTGCCCTATGTCCAGGCTTTTCCTATGTTAGAAAATTTCTCCGCCTTCTCTCATCGATCTTGCTTTACACAAAATTTACTTGAAATGGCAGTGAACGGTCCCCGTTTCGTACCAGTATCTACTGCTTTGTCCAATGGGACCATGTTTACATTTATTTTTGAATCTATCGTTTCAAATAACAACTTCCAATATGTTTCCAAGGCAAATATATGTTTAGTTTTAGGTCAACCAATCATACTTCGCCTTTCTTTAAAATCCACCCAATCAAATATCCCGTACCTTTTAACCTCATTTACCCAAAGTCGTTTTTTCAAAACATGCCATAAAAAATTACAATCAGGCATGATCTTTACTTGACAGTCTGGTCGGGTCCACTATAGTATTATGGCTATAATTAGTTAATTAATGGACTATTTGCGTAACTATTACCATATTCTTTGTCAACAAGTCATAAGGTACACGAATATACAATTTATATGGGACTAGTTGGCTTGGTTCAGAAGTACACAATTTTTTTTTCTAAGTTAGTGTTTTTTATTTATAGTCTACTACACGTTCAATTCTTTTCCATGTGCTGTCTTCTCTATTTACGTGATAATTACGTCCTTTGAAATAAGAGCTAAGGTTGTTTTTGTGACACGAGTTGTCTACATCTTCTAACTTTTTCCTCGTATTTTGGGGAAACCCCTAAGGCAAGGCTTGCCCCTGTGCTAGTATTGGCTTTTAGTTTAAAATCAATGCGAAACGAATTAGCATTTTATCTATCCTTTCCCCTCCTCGTTCCACAATGCATTTTTAAGCACATATTTTCTTAGAACTAGGAAAAGTGATTATGTCAAGGACGAATTTGAAAAATTTGGGTACCGTTTTGTTCGGCTATTCGTTAGCAAATAATAATCTGAAGGCGTAGGCGATACCAACAGTTCTAGTAGAAAATTCTTTTATACTTTTTTATCTTTTCCTTTATGCCCGATATTGTTATATATTAATTTAGATATTGTATTTAGAAATTCACTAAGAACCCTGGCGACTGTATCTTCATGAGAGAAAGAGGGAATTTTGCTGATACACGCTGTCTATCCCAATACACCAGGGACTGTGTCAGATTGGTCATTAAAGAGAATTTTGCTGATACACGCTGTCTATCACGAATCAACTCTTGAAATACAGGAGAGTGGCAGCATTGTACTACAAACAACATAAAGATAAGTGCCTAGTCTTGGCATTCAATAGTTATCCAAATATTGTACTAACGAAACATAAAATAATAGACATATATATATATATATATATATATATATATATATATATATATATATATAAACATTCCACAAGAGAATAATAGAAAGAAAGGGGATGATGCCAACACCCCAACCCCACCAGTAGTTACCAGTGTTCAATTAGGTATAGAAATATCAAAATATAGTTAGATGGTAATAGTATTTGTATGGACAGAAGATCCATTGTGCTATTTAATTGTATGTAAATAAAACCATACATTTCATTTTGTTGTTGGTCCTGACTCAGAAAATTCTGACTCAGGGCAAATAAATTGTATTATAATCTAGTACATAATATTCAGCCACAGACTTCTATAAGATATATCATAGAGTGTTAGTCTGTATGTGGTTGTTGTATTGACCCAGTCCTATTTATGTGTTAGAAATAAAGTGTATTTGTATTGATTTGTCTTACACTACATTATCTACCCTTCCAAGATGGAGGTGAAATTCGTTTCTCACCTAAGACGCCGAAAGAAAAACATCAGGAATGTGTATATTTCGATGGATAATACCATGTTATGTTAAATTATAGAATAAAAGATACACCAGAGTATCTAGTGGTGTAGATATTTTCCTATAACTGACCTCGAAACCCTCGAATCGGTCGGTTGGATCGGAGAGTTGATCAGTGAGTTAACAATTCACTATCGTAAAACAAGCTATTGTTACCGAAACAGAACCAGGCTCGACAGTAAACATGACTCACTCCAATATCTTGGGGGCTAAGGAGATTTTTAAAATTGGATACTGGAATGTAAGAACTATGTATCAAGACGGAAAATTGGAAGAAGTAATTAAAGAAATGGATAATTATAAGTTGGATATATTGGGTGTCAGCGAGTGTAGATGGACGGGGAAGGGCATAAAATATTTTTCAGAAGAAAAAAAGCAAATTATATACTCTGGTAGTAATGATAATCGTCACACAGAGGGAGTAGCCATCTTAATGACACAGAAAGCAGCAGCATCGCTTATCAGCTGGGTACCTATCAATGAGAGGCTAATATTAGCTAGATTTCAGACACGATTTTTCAAGCTCTCAATTGTACAATGTTATGCACCAACTAACGACGCTCTTGATACCACAAAAGATGACTTCTATGAAGCACTTCTAAGTACCATCAACACAATACCCAAGCATGACATAATAGCAGTCATGGGTGATTTTAACGCCAAAGTAGGTGACAACAACGATGGAGTACAAAGATATCTCGGTACTCATGGCATAGGCTGTATGAATCAAAATGGCGAAAGACTTCTAGAACTTTGTGAAATATCAAACCTCGTTGTGGCAGACACCATCTTTCCACATAAGAATATCCACAAGATAACATGGAATTCACCTGATGGCAGAACTAAGAACCAGATAGATCACTTCTGCATAAGCGCTAAATTTCGCTCATCAGTTCAAGACGTCAGAGCATACAGAGGTGCAGAGATCGGAAGCGATCATAACCTCTGCATAGCTAAACTGAGAATTAAACTGAAGAAGTTATACCAACAGAATAAAAATAGAAGAATAGATGTACACAGACTGCAATCAAATGATATAAAGGAGGAATATAATGTCAAAATGAACAACTATTTCGATGCTTTAGGCAAAATTGACAACGATATCACCACCAAGACAATCGATACTAAATGGGAACAACTGAGAACAGCAATGACAGAAGCAGCAGTAGCGACCACCGGATACCTAGTACATAAAAAGAAAAAATGGATGAGAGAAGATACTTGGGATAAAATACAAGAAAGGAAAACAGCAAAACTTAAACTACTAGCGGCAAGTACACATAATGCAGTTGAATCTTGCAAACTAACTTATAACTTGTTAAATAAAGAAGTGAAGACAAAAACTCGAAGAGATAAAAGACATTTCATCAATGAACTGGCCGTGGAAGCTGAAAATGCTGCAAGAACTGGTAATAGTAGGTGCCTTTATCAAATTACAAAACAACTATGTCACCAGCCTACTGCTATGGAAACACCTGTTAAAGGTAAATTAGGGAATTCAATACCAACAGAAAAAGAACAAATGAAGAGATGGGCTGAGCACTTCATGGAGGTGCTAAACAGACCACCACCAACAGTAACACCTGATTTTAATAATGAAACACCCACAACCACCTTGCCAATAACTTGCGATGAATTCACGCTGGACGAGATCAAACAAGCCGTTAAAAGATTAAAAAATTTTAAAGCTGCTGGAGTTGACGAAATTTCAGGGGAAATGATTAAAGCAGTTAATGACAACAACCTCTTGAGAATTTTAGATATTATAAATGAAGTATGGAGAGAAGAACAGCCACCACAACAATGGAAAGACAGTATTATTGTAAAGTTACCGAAGAAAGGTGATCTATCAGACTGTAATAACTGGCGTGGTATATCTCTATTATCAGTACCTGGAAAATGATTATGTTGCATGATGTTAGAAAGACTTAAATTGCATGCTGACGAAAAGATCAGAGAAGAACAAGCGGGTTTCAGGCCGAAACGATCATGTATTGATCAAATATTCACACTAAGAACAATTATAGAAGAATCAGTGGAAAGGCAATCGCCACTTATTATCACCTTCGTCGATTTTCAAAAAGCCTTTGATAGTCTACACCGCCCATCATTGTGGAAGATACTTACAATCTATGGTTTTCCAACAAAATATGTGAATATAATCAAAGCGCTATATGACAATGCAAGATGTTGTGTTAGAACAAATAAAGGGAATACAGAATGGTTTAAAGTAGAAACAGGGGTGAAACAAGGCTGTATTATGTCACCACTACTTTTTGGAATAGCTATTGATTGGGTTATGAGAAACTATACCCACAATGAACAATTGGGTATAAAATGGACAAATGGAAAATTCCTGGGGGACCTGGATTTCGCAGATGATGTAGCATTCTTAAGTTCAACACCAAGACAATCCCAAGAAGCAATAAATAATTTGTGTCATCTCTCGGTTAAAATAGGTCTCCAAATAAATGCCTCTAAAACTAAAGCTATGAACTTTTCTAACGAGACCTTTGATATCATCTTGAACGGGGAAAAACTACAGAAAGTTGAAAGTTTCAATTATTTAGGCAGTAAAATGACTCAGGATGTGACACACAACAAGAGAAATCCATACTAGAATTGCTTTGGCAGCTAGCGCCTTCAATAGATTATCTAACATTTGGAAATTACGATCATTGAATATACATACCAAGCTTCGTCTGTTTAATTCAAATGTTATCTCAGTGTTAACATACGGCTGTGAGAGTTGGAAAATAACAAAATCATTGGAGAACAAGCTGAATACATTCGAGAACAAATGTCTTAGAAAACTCATGAACATCAGTTGGAAAGAATTCAAGACTAATCGACAAATAAGAGAAGACTCTAGGCAGAAATATGTCTCCGACTATATAAGGAAAAGACGATGGTCTTATATCGGTCATGTCCTACGAATGCAAAACAACAGAATACCACTACAGGCGCTCACTTGGGTTCCTGAGGGTAAGAGGAAAAAAGGAAGACCAAAAGAAACACTCAGAAGAACAATAATAAGAGAAGGAAGAACGTTGGGCCTAAATAATGTGCAAGAGCTAAGAGGAGTGGCGTCACAACGAACAACCTGGAGAGCACTGGTTTCTGCCTTATGCGCCGTGTTTGGTGCTTAAAGAATTTATTATTATTATTACATTATATATTCATTACCCTAGACACTTAGATGTTGTCACATAATTAATTAATAAAAAGATAGAGCCAAGTGAGATCATAGGGTGGTAGCAGATAGATTCTCTGAAATACTTAACCATCTACTACTAAACTCAGGGACCTACACAGCTGACCTATCTTGGTAAACAAATAATATTAAATAATAACATCAAAAATAACACCAAATCCACCACATGTAGGGAGCACAGATGCAAAAGAAGGTCAGAAGTGGGCCATGAGGAAAAAGAAAGTTGAGAACGCCATGCGTACACAAATACATTATCCCTTCTGCTAGCTCACATATGTCATAAACTACAACAAAACAACAGGTACTAACACAACTAATAATTCAACTTAATCTAAACCATGAGTGGCCATCTAGGCGATCTTTAGGACCGTAATACTGGAGGACATCTCGACAACAGATATACATTTTTACAACAACAACAAAATGGTTATATATGATTATAGGTCAACGAAAACAGATTTATAATAACAAGATTAATGCCACTGATATCTAACCTTCCTAGTAATGTTTTTGTCGCATCTCTATGGTAAACATATTTTTAAAATATCTTTTCCGAAGATTATTCAGTTATTCCGATGAATGTGTATACAATTTCAGGTACGTAATTGCAGCCTTATAAAAAAGTATATAAAATAACTAAAACCATCAATGGAAAACGGGGTGCAAACAATATTACGTTAGTAATAAATAAGCAAGGAAATGTCATCACTACCGAATAGGGGAAGGAAACAAGATGGTCAGAGCACTTCAGAGAAACACTGAGTAAGGAACCACCACAGATGCAGCTGAATGTTCCTGAGGCTGAAAATGATCTAGACGTAAATACAGACAGTCCACGAAATGAAGAAATAATCACACCTATCAAAGGGTTCAATAATGAAAAAGCTCCTGGTCACGACATTTAAATGCTGAGTTATTTAGGAAAGACCATGAACTAGCAGCAGAACTATTAGAACCACCTTTCGCACAAGTATGGAAAACAATGACACCAACGGAGTGGAATAAAGCAATAATTGTCAGTTTGCCCAAGAATGGTGTCTTTGCAGACTGCAACAACTGGAGAGGAATTACTCGCCTCTTAGTTCCTAGTAAAACACTAGGCTGGATAATTCTCCAGCGAATTTCAAAAGCTGTAGACAATAAAAAGACGTTGGAGATCCATTACAGGCAACCTTCGTTGTGGAGATGGCAACTGATGATGATGATGAGACCATAAACTGATGAAAGAACAAGCATGGTTCGAAAAGAAAATTGCACATTTCATATATTCACCCACAAGAACATTATACAGCAGTGCTCAGAATGGCAGATACAGGTGAACATTAACTTGGTGATTTGGAAAAGGCTTTTGACAGCATACTCAGGGACCGCCAATGGAAAATACTGAGGGTTTATGGAATTCCCAGCTGCGTTGTGTCCATAATCAAAAGCCACAATGCTAACTTTACACGTAGTGTTGGGCAGAGCATCCTAACTTTTGAGTTGAAGACAGGAGTACGACAGGGATGCTCCTTGTGAACCTCTTTATTTTTGAGTCTTAGACTGGGTGATGCGCCCGACCACAGAGGACAGTCCAAGAGAAATAAGACGGACAACGTTTTCTACATTGGAAGATCTGGAATATGCAGATGACACTACTCCCACAAACACATCAACACATCCTAGACAAAACAGATAGACTGAATAATTATAGCCTACAGGTGGGTCTAAACATCAATCTAAAGAAGACAGAGGTCATGCAGAGGACAACAACCTCCAGCATTAGAATGAAGGTAGAGGCAGCCCTAAGGTGGCTGTCTGAAACTTCATTAACAAGGGCAGTTATTGAGTCAGAAACTCAGTCCATGCTTCGGAAAACCCAAAATGGTTGGCTACGGTATGAATTGACAACTTCCATAGAAGAATCGAACCTTCATAAACTGGTCTGGATCTACTGTCCTGGTCACCCGGCAACGAAGGAGCTGGCAGAGTAGCTTCAAGAGCACTCAGATTGGGTTCATTGGAAATGGGCAAGGGAGAGATACTGGGGATTATTAATGATCGCCTATTAGAGAATGACACTGCAATCGATCGATCATCAAGTCTAAGATTGCTGGAGTTTGGCATTAGCCGTAAGACTGGAAGGGATTGACGTATGAGAGGATGCATCCGGCGTGTATACAACCATGGCGCAACAGGAACAGTCAACATTCATACCCTTCGACATTTGCTGAGGGAGACTGAGCACATATGGGTTTGCCCGTAATGCAATGACGTCGATTCTGAATAATAATAATTACAACTATAATTATAATGATAATAATAATGAGAAGAAGAAGAAGAACGTATAATTATGACATATTGACAGTATTATGTATTCAAATATCAAATTCATCAGACATGGAATTATGGGTCTTCTTCTTTATTTGATCCTTAGCCGCCGACTGTCAAAGCAGTCAGTGACCAGCACGCCTGGTGGCGTCTTGTAGGGCAGCAACAAACTGCTTCTTCTTTCCTCTTGGTTGCTTTGAGTAAACAGTTCTTGGTTAGTGATGGTATTCGGTCAAAAAAGTCGGAGAATTTTCTTTAGGCATATTGGGTGGAAAGAGGACACCTTCGACATTTCCTTCTCTGTTACTCTCCAGTATTCCGCACCATAGAGAAGCACAGAAAGTACACAGTTCTCATATCATCTTAATTGAGTGTTTGTACTGCACTGAGAGGACTTCCAGATGTTTATTTAGACTAGCAAAGGCTGTTCTGGCTTTGTTCATGTTGTTGTTGATGTATTTACTTGTTCTGCAGTCTGGTGTTACAATGCATCCTAGTATGTAAATTTGTCTGTTCCAGCTTCTGGATCATTATTGATATTGGCTCAGGATTGCCCACATTGAGTGGCATGACCTCGGTCTTCTTTAGATTGATGTCTAGACCGACCTCTAGGCTATAATTATTCAGTCTATCTGTTTTTTTCTAGGATGTGTTGATGTGTTTGTGCGAGTAGTGTCATTTGAGTATTCTAGATCTTCCAATGTAGAAAACGTTGTCCATCTTATTTCTCTTTGACTGCCCTCTGTAGTCTGGCGCAAAACCTAGTTTAAGACTGTCAAAAATAAAGAGGTTTATAAGGGGCATCCCTGTCGTACTCCAGTCTTCAACTCAAAAGTTAGGTTGCTCTCCCCAACACTACATGTAAAGTTAGCACCATACTTGTGCAAATGGTGGTTCTAATAGTTCTGCTGCTAGTTCATGGTCTGTCTTAAATAACTCAGCATTTAAATGTCGTGAACAGGAGCTTTTCCATTTTTAACCCTTTGATAGCTATGATTATTTCTTCCCTTCGTGGACTGTCTGTATTTACGTCTAGATCAGTTTCAGCCTCAGGAACGTTTAGCTGCATCTCTGGTGGTTCCTTATTCAGTGTTTCTCTGAAGTGCTCTGCCCATCTTGTTTCCTGCCCCTATGCTGTGGTGATGACATTTCCTTGCTTATTTATTACTAACGTAATAATGTTTGCACCCCGTTTTCCAGTGATGGTTTTAGTTATTGTATATACTTTTTTTTATAAGGCTGCAATTACGTACCTGAAATTGTATACACATTTTGCTAAATAACTAAATAATGGTGGGAAAAGATACTTAACAAATATGTTTACCATAGAGATGCTACAGAAGCATTAATAGGAAGGTGAGTTACCAGTGGCATTAATTTTGGTATAATAAATCTGTTTTCTTTGACATATAATCATATATAACCATGTTTTTGTTGTTGTAAAAATGTTTATCTGTTGTCAAGATGTCCTCTAGTATTACCGTCATAGAGATGGCCTAGATGGCCCACCCATGGTTTAGATTAAGTTGAATTATTAGTTGTGTCACTGCCTGTTGTGTTGTTGAAGTTTATGACATATGTGAGCTAGCAGAATGGATAATGTATTTGTGTGCGCAGGGCGTTCTCAACTGTTTTTTTTCCTCATGGCCCACTTCTGACCCTCTTTTGCCTCTGTGCTCCCTACACAAAGTCGCTGTGACCACCTAGAAATATGGGGACTTGTAGGGTAGCAACAAACTGCTTCTACTTTGCTCTGTCAGTGGCCATCTTTCGTGCAGTGCCCCAGCTCTGATTCATTCTTTGCATCTTGGCCCCATCGTTCTCCACCAAGTTCTTTTTGGTTGGCCTCTCTTTTGCTTTCCTTCAGGGGTCCATAGCATAGCTGTTCTTGTGATGGCATCAGGTTCTGTTCTGAGGACATGCCAACTCAACTCCACCGTCTATCAGTTATAATGGTGTGCATGTCCTCTTGGTTGCTCAGAGAAATCAGTTCTTGGTTGATGATGGTATTCGGATAAAAGATTCGGAAAATTAAGGCAAGAAATAGATTGACAACAAAGACACAGTCAAGTAAACAGGAACTACACATCAAAACTCAACTCCGACAACTGACTACACACCTGACAGTTATATAAATATATAGGCAGGAAAAGAAAGCACTCAGTCCTCCACCAACGAAACAAAAGCGTAAAGCAAGAGAGACAGATCATCACTGACACATCAAATAAAACATGACAATGGAAGAATGTAATGAACGAATAACTCATTACAGATTTAGAGGTCCTACGACCAATCATCATCAACAAAGTCATAAATCAGCTAGAGCTAAAAAAGATGACACTATCGGCGGACACAAAGCGGTAAACACACAAACTGAACCAATCAAAAACACACATGCACCTACATTTCTGCTAGTTGACCTTTTAAAGACGTATCCTTGTCAGAGCTGCCGCGGAATCAGGTAATAATAGCTGTAGAAATAAAAGTAACACACTTGCAAAAATAAATAAATATACACATTTAATACGCAACTATGCAACAATAAACGCACGACGTGACGACTATAGGCAACCAGCTCACGGTCCTTTACACGATTAGCCTTTTTCAGGGCTTACAACAATGCTAACAAATACATTTAAAAAAATAAAAATACCACTGGGATAACAGTCTAGCGGTCAAAACTTAAGAGCAATTAGACAAAATACGCCCATTATTAACGAAAGATCACACATCTGGTCAGATTGGACGGAACATCGGAAATAGAGTAAAAAGATACTTAACCATGTGATGCTGTAAGCAGCGGCTGAGTATATCACTAGAGCGTCAAAGAAATATTACAAACACATCTGGACTGCATAACTACAACGCCTTGAGGATGAAGTAATATATGATAGAAATACTGGAGCAAGGGAAGAAACAATTGACACTTGTCACGGACGACATTAATATTTTACACAATTCTCTCCCTGTCATCAATGACTAGTTAGGGGAGGTAGTTTGTTTATTTTCCAAGGGAAACAATTTAGATATGAACCAAATATCAGACTGAATAGAACATGTTCATAATTTGTAATTTGTATAAATTTATTATAAACAATCGCATTAATCAAAACATTTTGTTTCAGGTACACTATTTGTTATTTTTATTTTTTTTAAATATTCATAATTTTTTCTATCCACATTATTAAAAATTTAAAGATTTTCAACTTAATGCACATTTTAAAGTATTGAGCACTAAGCTGATCTACCACTTTCAATGATACTAGTCTCACCAGTCGCATTATTCAATCGTAAATGTGCACAACAAAATGTTTCATCAGCACTAACTAGTGCTGTTCATTAATCAGCCAATCCTGGAGCTCAGATTTGTTCCCGGCCAGAATCAGAAGTGACGCCATTTAACCAGTAGGGAATTCAGAGCGATCGAGAAAGGACATGTCTGGTCCAGCTCAGTGTTTTTCATAAGTTGAGGAGATCGATTTCACCCTAAATTATCAAATGTGCATTCTAGGATGTTGTGTAGTTTTTGTGAGTTCGAACAATTGTAAGTATTAAATGAAAATACATGCGTTCATCCACAAACGCAGCTGAGCTATGTTCGAAGACTGGATTAAAATGAAACTAAATCCTATGCCTAAATGCTTTTGCTGAGGAAGAAGGTCCTTATGTTGAGAGATATTAAACCTAAGGAATACCAAGAAGTAAAAGAGAGCCTGGACTAATAAATTAAACTGAAGAGATGGAAAATGTCGTCGAACTTAGAAAACATGAACCTAATGAAAGAACACTGTAGAAAAGTAGAGGAGTCTCGCCATTTGCGAATTGAAAATGATGCAAAAAGAGATTATGCATCAATGAAATAATAAATTGACATTATATATAGAACTGCTGAATTTACTTGTTGCTGTAAACAGTATATGGTGCCCGTGCCCAGTCCTCCATAAGGAGCAGATAAAAGGATAACCAGGGATCAAAAACCACAATAACGATCAATCACGAACATGGACCTAAGGAGAATACACCTGCAACAGAGATACATGCAGCCCCGACAATTCAGCAAAAGTTTTCGCTGTGACACTGCCAAGACGATGCACGACGAATACGCCCCACACTACCCGTTTCATTTTGACCAGAAGAATGCAAATTTTCTGCCGAGAAAGTATTGTGTAGTACAGAAGCCTTATGTGTACCCCACTGCAGGAGAATTTATGTGACCTTCAACTCATGACAAACCAGGTCAAACATTGCAGAGACAAAGGTACCCGATCAAGACAGTCCCTGGTTCAAACCCCCGTTTTCAGCCAACGAGAAAACCTCCACATTATCCCTACACAGAAAAATGGAGAGAAGACCACGTACCAAACATTGGACCACCTTATATGACAGAACACGAAGAATGACGGTCAGAAATTTCATAAATGAAGTAAAATCCAGGAAAATCTGGGAATTTAAAAACATAACATCAAACAACGGTCAAGGTTGTCTCCTAACGACAGAAGATGGCTTTCGTGCTTACATCAAACCACCCACACAATGGAACAAACCATTTAACAGACATCACAGAGTTGATCTTGAGACATCAGATCAGACGAAAAGAACCCCCATTACCAAAGTTAGACCCAGCAAAATCTGTAACCAAGTGCGTGAAACAAACATGATTTGTGTGGGCACACAAACAGAAATCGTCAAGTCAAGTGTCCATAATTCTAACTTTTTCATCGTATTGGGGAAACCCCTAAGGCAAGGCTTGCCACTGTGCTGTGGTTGGCTTTTAGTTTGAAATCAATGCGAAACGAATTAGCATTTTCATCTATCCTTGCCCTCCTCGTTCCACAATGCATTTTAGGCAAATATTTCTTAGAACTAGGAAAAGTGGTTCTTTTATGTCAAGGACGAATTTGAAAAAATTGGGTACCGTTTTGTTCGGCTATTCGTAAGCAAATAATAATCTGAAGGCGTAGGCGACACCAACCGTTCTAGCAGAAATTTTTTTGTACTTTCTTATCTTTGCCTTTATGCCCTATACTGTTATATTCTAATTTAGATATTGTATTTAGAAGTTCACTACAGTGACGAAGCTGAAGTAGGTCAATCCTCAATGGCTGACGCAAAGCGGACTGGCCGTCCGTCTACCGCAGTGACTACACACCACATTCATCGAGTTGATGGCATCATTCGTGGTGACCGTCGGGTAACACTGGATGAACTTTCTTCCATGTTGTCCATTAGTAAAGGCAGTATCCAGAACATCATTAAAGACATGGGTTATTCAAAGGTTTGCGCACTGTGGGTACCCAGAATGTTGACAGACAGACATAAAGAAACAAGGAAAACCATAGCCATCAACCTCCTGCACCGTTACGAAACTGAAGGAGAAGAGATTTTATCGAATATTGTGACAGCTGATGAGACTTGGGTTCATTTTTTTGAACCAGAATCCAAGAGGCAGTCAATGGAATGGCATCACACAACATCGCCGACAAGAAAGAAGTTCAAAAGTTCACCATCTGTAGGGAAAGTTATGGCCTCCGTGTTTTGGGATGAGAAGGGTGTGATTCTTCTCGACTTCTTGGAACAGGGAAACACGGTGAATGCAGACCGTTACATTGAAACTTTGAAGAAGCTTAGAGGTCATCTTCGGCGACTTTACCCAAGAGAACTGCACTATTGTTGCACGATAATGCCACGCCACACACCGCTAAACGCACGATTGATGCGATTGCAGAATTTGGCTGGATATTATTACCACACCCCCCCCCCCCCCCCCCCCCCCCCCCCCCCCCCCCCCCCTTACAGTCCCAATCTTGCACCTTCTGACTTCCATCTGTTTGGACCACTGAAAGTAGGGCACTCTGAAACCTATGGTGCTTGTATTGTTTTTCCTGGTCTTGTAACGTGAGGATGCTGGGTGCATTTTTGTCTGTTTGCTTTGTTAGCTGTATTGCTTCCTCTACTAATTTATCTTGCCTTATTCTGTACTTGCGTATCATTTTTCTTCTTCTTCTTTGATCCTTTAGCCGCCTACCGTCAAAGCAGTCAGTGGCCATCACGCCTAGTGGCGTCTTGTAGGAGAACAACAAATTGATTCCACTTTGCTCGGTCGGTGGCCATCCTTCTTTCAGTGCCCCAACTCTGGTTCATTCTTTGCATCTCGCCCTCCACAGTCCTCCGCCAGGTTGTTTTTGGTCGGCCTCTCTTTCGTTTTCCTTCAGGGGTTCAAAGCATAGCTGTTCTTGTGATGGCATCGGGGGTCTCTTCTAAGGACATGGCCAACCCAGCTCCAGCGTCTGCCAGCTATGATGGTGTGCATGTCCTCTTGCTTGCTCCGAGTAAGCAGATCTTGGTTGGTGATGGTATTCGGCCAAAAGATTCGGTGAATTTTTCTTTTGTGTGTATCATAGCTGACATTAGCTGTGTTCGTTCACGTATTGTGTTCTTTAGTATTTCCCAGGGGTGTTGTATGTTTTCTGTTGGTATATTGGTTGTGTATGTAAGGATGAGTCGAGTGATATGCTCTATGTATGTTTTGTTTTGGAGTAAAGTGTTGTTGAATTTCCAATGTGGGGAGCGTTTGAAATGCGTGATTGCCTAAGTAGTACTAATGGCTGTGAGTATTGCTTTGTGGTGAGTAAACTGTAGAGTTTCTGGTAAGTGGCTGGCCTGAATTGTGTGGTTTGTTGATGGTATATAGATTCTGTCTAATCGCGAGGCTCTCTTGTATGCTTTGTTTACGTGTGTGGTGTCAGTGCTTTGGGGGTGTGTGTGTCTGTATGCGTCTTTTAAGCTGTGCGTGTCTATTATGGTCTGTAGTATGTCTAGTTGGTTGTGTGTCTTCTTTGTTGGTTCTTCTTATCTGTGCTCCAACGTCACCACTTACCAGATCCACATCTGTCAAAACACAGTTAAAATCCCCACCTAATATAATGTTGTGTCCCCTATATAAATGTGTGAGTAAGTTATCTAAGTTGTCATACAATTGCGGTTGGTGACTGTAGTTTGCTGGGGTGTGTATGTTAACAATTGTGTATGTGTGTTTCTTGTTTCCTATGTGAACTATTGCTATTTTACCCTCGGTGTCTCTGTTTTTCGTAAGTATCTCCCACCTGTCCGATGTTTGTAGAATAACTGTTCCTGAACCAGTGTTGTGAATGGCTAAGCTAAAACATGAATGTCTAAGTCCTAACTGGGTTGTGATCTGTGATGCGTGTTCGTCAGTGTGTATGTTGGTTCCTTGTAAAAGTATAAAGTCAGGTTCGTGTTTATGTATTAATGAAATGATGTGGTGTAATTTAGCGCGGATGCCACTGATATTCATACTTAACAATACAATATCCGACGCCATTTTCAAAACTAAAGTACATGTACTTTAAAATAGCATTATAATTTATAAGAATAAATGTAATGATGATTTACAACATACCTGTTGCAGAATGATAAATTACTTGTGTAAGTTGTTTCTTTGTTTGAACACATTGGTGGGCACATCTGAGGCCGCATGAACACTGATTTACGTATAACTAACATTGAAAGTGGCAGAGGATATATGAGTTCACTACTTTAACATGTGCATCACACTCCATACTACTTAATTGTTTTTAATCTAAACATGGAAAACTAAAGAACCGTTATACAATTTAAAAAGTACTCTAAAAAAAACAAATGAATCTTTTATGCCTTATATAACTTCATAAAACAAACTGTTAAAATTAAACAAGTACTGAAAATCTGTTATTTATATTTTTATTTTTTTTTTAAAATTAAGTTGTTCCCCTTTGGTACTAAATTGGATGCCTTCCCCTAACTTATATATAACTACTTCTTAAAATATCAAATGCTTATGTTTTTTTTCGGTTTATTTCCGAAATTCGACATTATGTCGCAAACTGACAAGAGGTGTGATCTCTCGGTTATAAGTGGTGTATATTGTACACATACAAGGTATTTATAACATTTTGACCGCTGGATTGTGGATTGTTATCTATGTCCTTTTTTAATTGGGGTGTGGCCCTCACTTTTGTATTAGCGATGAAAAAGTATATTTATGTGAAAGACCGCTAGCTGTCTGTCTGACCATCACGTGGTAAGTTTATTCGAGTGTTTCTGCTTGTTCAATCCTTATACCTATTTATTTATATATTCTAAGTATAATGATTTTACCTCTACATCTATTATTGCTAGTGTGCCGACGTGTCGTTAAAAGTACTACTAGCTGAAATGAAGATCCATGTGTGTTTTTTGTTTCCTCTTGTGTCTACAGATTGTGTTGTCTTCCTCAACTCCAGCTGATTAATGACATTGTCAATGACGATTTGACGTATTGTGTCTAAAATTGCAATAAGTAATTGTTCCTTCGGATTGTTTATTGTTTCACTGTGTTGTTTTATTTGATATCTCAGTGAAAATTGTCTCTCTTGTTCTACGGTTTTTGTTCGGTGTTAGTGTACTGTCTGCTTTATTTTTCTACCCGTAGTTATATAACTTTTCTCTGCAGTCAGTTGTCAGAGTTGGGGTTTGATGTGTAGTTTCTGTTTACTTAACAGCGTATTTGTTGTTAATCTATTTATTGTCTTAGTTAATGGTTCCATCAATCGTTCTCATACCCCAATGACGTATATTAATAATCTCAAAAAATCTATGTGACAGCGTTGTAGTTCCGCTCCCGTCAGTCCATCTGTAATTATGTCAGTATTACAAATCTGTCCCAGTCAGCTCATCTGCAGGTCTGTGAACATTACCAATATATACTGAAGCACATTAAAAACGCACCACTATTATATATACTGATGCCGAGAAGCTGGCAAAAAAAAGTGTGGGAATGGATTTTCCCCGTGTTTGCCATGCGGTAGAGAGCGAATGGCTGCTGGAATGGAAATATCAACCCATGGGTATATATATATATGAAAACGACGAAATATATATATATTGTGATAAGAGGTTTTGATGTTAATAAGAAATGGGCTATCCTGGACAAATAGGTGTATCAGATGATACCAGGATAGTGCCAGATAAGAGACTGGTCTTAAAAGTAATACCCCCTTCTCTGATAAGTGCAAGGGTGTATAGACATCAAAGTGAGGTCAAGCTATGCAAGTTCTCAGAGAAGATGATGATCTCTGAGTCCCTACTGCTACCTCTTCTAATCCCAAATTGATTTAGCTACGGGTGTAGAGGAATGTATTTATTTATATTTAATGATTAATTGCAACAGAAATTTCAACTTTAATGAAAATTATTTAAGAAAGGCTGTATTCAATTTATATGTACAATTTACTGGTCCTGAACATCAATCTTTTTGTCAGGACTTTCAAACACAAGAAAATGTTTATTACAGAATCAAATAAATAATTTGGAAAACAAATCTGTTCATTTCTGTAAAGGGTCACTGGAATGTCTGCACACTCAGTTCTTGTTGCAAATATTACAACTGTTCTAGTCCTACACTGTAAGGTCTGCTATTGTCCTCATACCATAGTTGTTTTTAAGTTTACTTGGGTAAACCAGTTTTTGGATGAACCACCATTTGCCTTATAAAGGACGTATCTTTAGACTGAGGCTACTGCTGTTCTCTCAATAGTAGTCAGGATCACCCACTGTGACTCCTGGCACAGACGATGGTGTCTAGCTTCAAGTATCTGAGAAGCGCTCAACTTTCACACGTCCCTCTTCTCCATAGCATGCAGCCGCGATGTAAGTTCGTAATATGACCTGTAATAGAAGAACAACCCATCCCATGTATAAGTCTGCCTCAATCAATTCACCCCTAAACAATATTAAAACTTACTATGTTCAGATATGTGTGCTAACAAGTTGCACAAGACCTTGAATTCCGTTGTCTACCATCATTTTTCATGCCATAACTCTTTCTCTGGGTTAATCAATTCTTGGGTACCTCGTTCATGTTTGGCTTCCATACAATAGACATGGCAAGTACAATACAGCATGTGACCTGTTGATTACTTCATTCTAGCATTCCCTATATGTTTTCACATGTTATTTGAACAGTGTGTCACTCCAAAAGAAAAAACACAAAATAGGCATTTATTTCTCGTCAACCAAAATTTTCTTACCACTACAAAATATGGAAACGATTTGATTGATTGTTAATTTGGTACAATGCCCTTCGATAAATTTTGGGGTGGGTGGTAAATTTTGACTTGTTTCTTAGAAAAATTCCAAATACGCTAGATAAATTGTTAGAGGTAAATTTGACTGGGCCCTCAGACAAATTTCAAATACTGTAGTTATTTATAGATTTAAAATTACGTTAACTAGTTTTTGAGCGGGGAATTTTTGCGCGTATTGTTATACAGATTCACTTCACTACATATCCCCCCCGTTAGAAAAGCGTGAACCACTAGTGCAGCTTTCACATCTGGATTACAATCACGTTCAAATTATGTCAAATTTCCTCTACTCAGCCTTAGTTTGATCCTGGATTCCTGCAGGTGGGTCATTCAAAGTAGGCACTACTCAAGAAATCTGCCTCAGAAATCTGCAATCCAAATATGTAATGCAGGTTGTGTTAATAAACAGCTGCAGGTGCTACTGCCTGTCACATGCTGATTATCAATCAATATTCACCATTACTCATCTCTGCGTCTGTCCAATGACATGTCCAGAGTTTGTAGATGTTCCTCAAGGTTGCAATATTTATGAGGAGATCTATAAATTAGTGATAGCAGAGTTATGTAGGGGATCCAGTAATTTCCTCGTCAGCCTGGATAAAACACTCGGAGTATTCTCAATCCAAAAGCAACATATGAATTCAATGTGCCCCTCCGATGTGATCACAGCCATCCATTGGTCTGAGCTCAGGTTTGAATGGAATTTGGAAAAACCCTTTACTAATATTCATATATGACTCTTTAATCTGCCATTCATTTAGAGTCCATATTCGCCAGCTGTTTCTCTCCGCCTAACGTCATTGGTGAATTAATATCATATAAATATGAAGAAATGACTTCCAGCATCCAGAATCAATTCTCCCTTTAGCATTTGCTATAATATGTGTGATCTCCATCCAATGTCCGTACAATACTTCCAATGGACTGTATAGGATCGGTCACTGTCGCCGGTGCCCTTCATAATGCTAAGTTAATAGCCGTATGTTGAAGTGAGCTTGACATTAGGCCAACTTGCCAAACGCCCGCTCCCAACTTTTCTTCTGGGGTTTCCCTCCAGTTTCGGTTTCAATGTTGGCTGATTAACCTCATTTCTATTTTTAGTTAGTTCCAAGAATTCCGATCTACCGTGTGTCGGGTGAAACTGATCTGCTTTACAGTCCATCCTTCAAATAAAATTCTCCTTTCTTAGGGTGGTTATGGCTATTTGGCAATTTGCTAAAGCAAGATTTTAAGGTTTTGTAATTGGCCCGGGCCTTTTTCATTTGTTTAGGATGAATAGTGAGTGGTGGTTCCTCCTCCTTACTAGGGGTCGACCTGACCTGGAGCGTTGCCATGATCACAGGTTTTATAGGGCTCCCAAGAAACACATATCTACTTCCTAACACCAGTGGGTAATTAGGTTTGTCACACACTACTGCTCTAATCACTCCTTCCACGTACCTAGTCTTGACATTGATATTGGCTACGGGAAGTGTCATGGTGGCTGTATCCTTCAATGCCCCTTGTATCTCCACTTTGTCTGTGGTATACTGGTCAGGGTGCACCAGGGTTGCACTCACAACTGAGTCATATTCCAAACCTGAATCGTAAAGGTCTATACTAATTCCATCGAGACGTCTGCTCTTTACAGCTATAGCTATACCTGTGCCATCCTTACACCAGTGCTCTTCTCCGAGACTGGGATAGATCTGTCTAGACTAAATTTACATGTCTAGTCTTCTATTGTATCAACATCTGCCACTCTTGTAAATTCATTACGTCACATGTATAAACAACAGCGTTGGCTGTAGACACGTTATTCTGGGATGTTTTACTCAAGGGATTGTCAAACGCGTTTCAATCCTAACCAGATGCAATTAAAACTGAACGAAAATCTTATATTTTTTTAGCATTTGTGTAATGGGTAAATTCTTTCCCTTGAATTAAAAATTAAAGAATAAACGAATAAGTTACCTCCCCTAACATTTTAATGGCGACACGTAAAGAAATGTATGTATATACAGTATATTGTATGTTCCTATTGGTCACCTTAGTACTTTTTTAGTCCATCTACATTTTTGGCAAACATTGACCTGAGGTCATACATTGACGTGATTTAAGCTACTTTATCATCCTTCACAATATCTTACACTTATCTCTTACATGAAAACATATTTTCCAGAAAAAATAAGTTTGATTTAAACGTTTGTTGGCTTTTAATTATTCTTTCTCCACAAGGATCAATATCAAGTATTATCCGAAGAAATTTACACTGTTTTATTCCTTCTCCCGACCCGCCAATTAAAATAGTGGTAGTCATCACGGGATTTTGTGAATCAATATGGAATGTTTTGTAACACAACGCGCTTTACAGATTGGTGATAACCGATTTTTAGTGATAGCTGCACGTTGTGGTGTCCAAGATACTCGTAGATTGTGAATATTTTGAAGTGAGTTGTATCTCGTAATTTTGGTTTAAATTACGTTTTTTAGTGATAGCTGCACGTTGTGGTGTCCAATATACTCGTAGATTGTGAATATTTTGTAGTGAGTTGTATCTCGTAATTTTGGTTTCAATTACGTTTTTTAGTGATAGCTGCACGTTGTGGTGTCCAATATGCTCGTAGATTGTGAATATTTTGAAGTGAGTTGTATCTCGTAATTTTGGTTTCAATTACGTTTTTTAGTGATAGCTGCACGTTGTGGTGTCCAAGATACTCGTAGATTGTGAATATTTTGAAGTGAGTTGTATCTCGTAATTTTGGTTTCAATTACGTTTTTTAGTGATAGCTGCACGTTGTGGTGTCCAATATGCTCGTAGATTGTGAATGTTTTGAAGTGAGTTGTATTAATGTTTGTTTCAATTACGTGTTTGGTATACTTGCACGCAACGCGTCACTTTCAACCATTAACCATGTGCATGGATATGTTGGTTATATTAGGGTGTCCTAGTGTATATTCTGATCTATTTACTGATTGTTTTTCTTATTTTCAAGCGTTTCTACGAATCCTGTACTTGCTTTCTTCTGTTTCCATCACGCACGCTGCATCCCTCAATTACGGTATTCCAAATGTCACCATAAAGTAACAACATTCAAGCACACCGCTCAAACTTCCTCGTTTGTTATCTAGGCTGTCAATGAATTTTTACTGTTCTTCTAAGAAACCATATCTCGCTTCCCTCCCGCGAGTATTTCGTTATTTATCATAATATCCACAGCTGTGTGTCACGAGATTTACTGCTCTTGCTCTGCATTGATGGTCCAACAGTGGCAACAATTCAGAGTTTCTACTGAGGGTCTTCACATGTGTCCACCTTTCGTTCAAGATTACTCTAGGCAGAGATGTCAATTGACAAATAGTGCTTCAATTCTAGAGAGCCTTATAGGAATTTAAAGAAATCAAGTACTAACGGCTGATAGGGTCAAGGTCATGTCAACTTTTATCTTTCCTGATCTTCTATGAGTTAGGATTTTAGTTCGTTCTGATGAGCCCCCAACTGATTTAACTCAGCTAAATATTACTTCAATAGCTCTGTTATAAATATTTAAAATGACTGAGTCATACGGGTGCAGTTCACTTAAAATGACTAAATCAACTATACATTTGTAATTGTACAGATAACAAATTTAATAATCAATTATCGTTAACAGGTCTAAAATAAATAAGAGGTGGGGTGAATTTAGATAGAGTCTTTAAAATTTCCTCACAGGTGATGGTCTGATTTGAACAGTTCTTTATGAAAGAGTTCACTTGGCAGCTTTGAATGGGTACTTAGCTGACAGTAATATGTTGGTTGGTTTCTGCTCCAGCCGATGCTTGTTCTTTCAGGTTATGGACTGGTAAACTTTAGTCACTGGTCAAGCCTGGTGGCCGCAACACGTCCCTCGTAGTATCGTGGGTATCGTGAGTTGTGGATAAATAGAGAATGTCTGAGTGTAGACAGACTATGAATGATGTAATGAGATATAGAGAGAATAGAGTGGCTAATTAAATTATGGGGAGAGATATGACTTCCGAAGAGTAATGAGGCTACTTCTCCACCATACTCCGACTGACTTTAAGGATGTCAATCTCTCACCCGTCCTCCAATGTTCAAATAGACTAATTTACTACAGTAAGGTCATACGACACAACATCAAGTGACAGTTAGAATAGAGGAGATTCTGACCACAAGTAATGTGTATATGTTTATTGAAGTTAAAAAGAAAACATTATCAGAGAGAAAAAGAACAAGGCCTTCATTAACTCTGAAGGCTAGACATCACCAATCACAGAACAACAAACTAACACACCTCCTCTGGTAATCAAACTAGTCACTGCCTCTCTCTCACACTCACATAACACCCAGGGACTTTCTCACAAATCAGGTTATCTAGCAAACAGAGAGCCCCCAGTTTTCGGTGATGACAACGGACTCTTCAGTCTTGAGCACAATAATCCAGGTTTACTGGCTGTCAATGGGTCGGCACAAAACTGTGCATGATAGTTGAACATTTTATAGGAGTGACATTTGTTATTATTCGTGCTATTATTAGTTTAACGAATTTATTGATATGTTGCCATACTTGCACATTTACTCTAGGTACTCAGTTAAGTCTCTATATCCTGTGTCTTCTCCATTGACCTCACACGTGCCACAAGTGTCACGTTTGGGATCGAGGGGGGATAGATGTTGAGGATTGTTGCATGGTTTATTATCATTTTGGTTTTATCTTGATTTGTATGTTCGCACCATGCAACTAACTAGACTTTAAAGGGTAAGCGTAAAACGTTGGAGGACGCAGCATAGTAGCAAGAAATTATTGATGTAGCCTTTGGGCTAATAACAGTGTTTAGATAATGTGTGGCAGATTCCACTAATATATGTTGAGTCTTAACTCATATATTCAACCGTCAGTGTGCAGGCTTCCTAATTAATGAAATAAGAAATAAATAAGGACTTTTGAGTCCTGATATGTGAAGGCGTTGATATTAAAACGCAGATCTACACGCGATATTCTATATGGAACGCGGTGTATTATAAACGCGCTTTCGAAAGCGATAATGTTAAATTGTGGCGTGGACAGCCAAACTGAGAATAATTGATTTTGCCTGTGATATTATGAAATAGACAAGTTGTTTTAATAGAAATATAAAGTAAACGATTAGGCATAATATGTGACGTGATAATGTCAAGACAGTTTGAATAGAATAGTATTCATCTGAAATATATGAACAGAGAAAATTAGACGAAGGTCGACGGTTGATATGACCGCTCAAGGTCAAATAGTTGAGAATGCATGAGACTGAGATGTCATTCCTTATTTTTGAAATGGGAACCACGTATTTTGTTCATGTTTTCCATCATGTGATATGTGTTCAGATAATTAAAATGAAGAATGTCGTCTTCAGAAGACTTTATGTTGATTGCCAAGTTTGATCAGATTCACTAAAAGAAGTTTTCTTAGCTCTGTCAGTTCGACAATCACGTGTTATCTTTTAACCTATTGAACGAACTAATCTTCATTACATCAATACGAATATAAAATGACACAAAACGTCACAAACGAATTGAACACAAAAGATTAGAAATAGAAACATCCATACAAAATCTATGAAAATATTAACGTACCCAAATGTTACGGCAGCATTTAATAGACAGAATCGACGCCAGAAGAAATCCAGAAATTATTAAGATATATTTATAGAAGTCCGTAGCAGTTACTCCCTGACACTTCTTGGAACGTGCTACGCCTTTCAAAATTGACCAGTGGCGAGTGCGATCCAGTCATCTTTCTTCAAAGAACCAATGATCAGCTGGAACAGAACCTCACTGGCAGCTAAGTACACATAAAAGCTGCCAAGTGAACTCTTAATCAATCCTCCATAGCATCACTCGAGAATGGTTAATGTTTGTTAAAGAATTATTCATTTTTTAAAACTGTTAACAATAATTGATTATTAAATTTGTTACTTGTAAATATACAATTTTAAAGTTCATTTACTCATTTTGAATGTACCACAACCGTATGTCACAGGCCATTTCTTAAATACACTTAAACAGAGCTATAAATAATAACAAGAATCGTGACAGATACAATATAATCCAGTTTTACTGAGATGGTTTGAAGCGCATATTAAGGGGAGGAGTGGTGGCGAAATTTTGGTCTAAATAAAAAAAAATAAGGATTTTAGGATTAGTCCATTTTCTGATACTGTAGCATCTCCTGAATCTAAAAAAAAAAAAACAGAATTAAATGCCAAAATGCATTCTAACAATAAGTATTTTGACTGAAAAAGGTATGGTACGGAGAGATTTTCTCAAACTCGAGAAAATATGTCTAATTAGACCTAGTTTCTTCCATAGCAACCAAACTTGCACCCCTACTTATTATACATCATTGGATTCGCCTCATTAATTCTACATTGTAAAGGAAAGTGTTCAATATTTGCTTACATCATTATTTTAAGTGTTACTAATTCATACTTTTTCTTCTTTCTAGGAAAATCAGGTGTGATGGAGGCTGAGGCAGCTAGTGTTTTATGGAGCCTGTCAGTGACACGACACAAATTTCGCTACACCAACATGTCAAGTGATGGTGATAGCAAAGCATTCAATAAGATCGTGGAAATTAAACCATATAGCCCTAATGTTGAAATCATCAAAGAAGAGTGTATCAATCCTGTAGGAAAACGAATGCATACAGCTCTTCGTAATTTAGTTGCTGATTGCCGCAAGCAAAAAGATACGCTTGGAGGACATGGCCGTGGCCGTCTGACAGATGCAGCCATCCGAAAGCTTGACATTCATTATTCCAGGGCTATCAGCTGATAGGAAGAATGCTGTTATTGCTAGCCTACATCATTGCTATTCAACTGATGATTATCCCCAGCATCAGTTTTGTCCTACTGGCCAAGACTCTTGGTGTTTCTATAAAGCAGCCTTATCTAGGAATGATTATGCTTTTGGGCATCAAAAACATATACAGACGCCCCTGGACTTAAAGCTGTTGAACAGACATTTGACACCAGTGTATGACAGGCTGACAAATCTGACACTGTTGAGTCGCTGTGAAAGAAAGGAAACCCAAAACTTCAATGAGAGTGTTCAGTCAGTTATTTGGAGTAAAGTGCCAAAGCATATCTTCCATTCACGAAAGCGCATGGAATTCTGCCTTCTAAGTGCAGTTGCTGAATTTAATAAAGGACCTGAGGCTGCTATATTTTTTTAAGAAAGTCCTGGGGCAAAACAGTGGAAAAGAGTCTTGTTGACTGGCAGGAGCAAGAAAGCATAAACGTCTCGTGCTCAGCTCTAAAACGGCAGAAAACTGCACTAAGAAAAGGAAGGAAATTAGGCACAAATCTCAACAGAAAGCCAGACAAGAAGCTGCAGAGGAAGCTGGATATATGGCCGGTATGTTCTGAATGAAAAGTAAATTATTTTTTTTTTGCTGTAGTATTACATACTTATTTAATTATATTCTAATTATATAGAAAAATGTGATTTTATAGAAATATATTTTTCGCATACTAATTTTTTTATAACTTCCACACTTATATATTAATTGACATAAGAATGGGCACATACATTGCCCATAATCTTTTAAAACTTTTTTTGTGATGGATTTTTAGTATTTGATCAGACTTTTGATTTATTGCAAAAAGTAATGTAAAATTTAGCAAAAAGTTGTTACTATTTATAGACATTATATTCAAAGTTGAGATATCTGAGGAAGGTGGTTGAAGTAACAAGAAGAGACATGGTACGCAACCAGACGATACGTCAAGGCCTAAAATGCCACCCCCTACAGACCCAAGTAGAACAGTCCCAACTAAGATGGTTTGGCCATGTCTGCAGAATGGGAGAAGATCGGCTACCACGACAAGCATGGGAAACAAATAGCCAAGGATCCAGACCCCGAGGACGACCCAGAGTCCGCTGGGAGGACAACATTAGACAATCTTTGAAGGACCGAGGACTAGAATGGAACCAGGCCAGGAGGAAGACAGCCGATAGAATAGTCTGGCGCTCTCTCTTCCAAACCTCTACACCTCACGGTAGAAGGGGAACGACTAAGTAAGTAAGTATATTCAAAGCCCAACAAATTTTTTTGTATTAAAGTTATCAAAAATCCATCATACAAAAAGTTTTAAGATATAATGATAAACGTTGTGTTCAAATTTGGTATTCATAGCTTAATAAATAAAAATGCCTTAGCAAATTGAAATAGAACAATATAATCCAATATGGCCTACGTTTCTATGGCAACCAGTGGTGCAGTGCCATCAAACTCTTCATTTTGCGTATCTAGTATTGATATAGGTTAAGTCTGTGCATTTTCATTGAAATCCAGCAATTAATAACGAAAATAGCATTTCAGTGTAGAGTACTGCGGTTCGGTCAAATATATGCAAATATATGCAAATATATTAACATGGGCAGCGATCAAGCCACATTTAGCCTCAACAGCCGGGATGAGATAGAACAATTTTTTTTTGAAATTAAGGTATTTGCTACTTTTCTTTGTAGCAACCCCCTTTCCACCACCTGCCATATACATGGAGCGGTTGGTTATATCAGGACGTGTTTCATATATTGTAATATGTTTGTGTTTGTATTTATTTTATCTTTATACAATATTATCTCTAGCAGTTATTTTTCCTTTCGTAGTTATAGTTCAGTATGGTTTTATTATCCACAAAATGATATTGTCTAAACTGAGATGTATTTAATGTTCATTGGAGGGTTATTTAGTCAATCCATAATCTTCCACCACTGTAGACTGGCTCGCATCCTTATTTATTTATTTGTTTATTTTTTATTTCAGCTTTTGTTTTTGTGATATAGTGTTTTATTAACTTTTGTATTTCTGATGGGGTCTTAGTGCCTATGAGATTTTCTACACTCATTTTTACCTCGTGGTTACTACATTATGTCTTAATGTTCTTGCCTCTGCTGGTCATATTGTTTGCAGTCCACCAGAAAGTGTCTAATTGTGTTTATATCTTGACACTCTTCGCATTTGGGTTCCTCTATCATGAAATATCCGGTTCCAAGCTTGAGCCTCAGCAATTTTTTTATTAATTGTTATTTCTAGTTCATCCTTTATTTGACATTTTTTGTAGATTCAACAATTCCAGTCCGGACGCTATATAAGTACTTCACAGGCGATTTGCAGAATTCTTTCGTTTAGCATACACGAAAGATCGCCAACAGATATGGATTTAGCTGTCCATTTTGAAAATGGCCAACGTGTGTATTTCAACCCTAACAAAGCCGCGGATGTTGTTAATAATCCACGAGATACTACTGTGATTTTTTTTTTTTCACAAATTGTGCTTAGATGATTTATTTTGCAAGTACTTTGACGCATTGTGAAGTTCCGACATACTGTATATGGAATGGAAATACATTTCAGCGGCGAAAGTAAGAAGTGGCGGTTGAAGGCCACCCAGATATTTAAAAAAATATGTTTTGGGGCGTGACTATACCGTCCACCCCAATAACGTTGAATGTTATTAGTTATGGTTCTTACTCCACGTTGTTGAAGGTCATACATGTTTAGAAAACTGTAAAACAGGTTCAGTGTGTCCGACATCCTACATTTCAGGTATCATATAAAGTATGATGCTCATTGGAACAATACACTGCAGGCGGCTGCTTTGCCCAGTTCACCTTCGTCGCTTAGGTATTTGTTAGCCATTATGTTGGTATTTTGCCACGTATCTGATCCACTACCTCTGTGGCTGTCATACAGTGACAGCATGTCAGAAGATATTTTACTCCGAATTAGCCATGAACAGTCCGTAGAACACTTGCCTTACAGCAATGAAATATCCAATTCTGCTTTAACTGACCATAAAAGAAATTATAGTCTTGAAAAAACGTTACAAGTCTTCTGCAAACAAATGATTAGGATTCTTCTGCTTTTGACAACTATATCTGCAAGAAACGACATAAGACCAACAGTCGTTTTTTCATTTTATCCAAAGAGACTGGAGGGCAGCCGAATGAGTCATTAAAAAGATCTTTCGTTTCGCCTGACGTTAAAAACCTATCCTTCTCTAAGAATATGCCTGCTCAAATTGTCGGGAACGTCGATATGTCTCTCTTTGTAGAGTTTTTGTTGAAAGTTGGACACGGAGACTTACCTGTACAGGGAGGGAATATAAGTTTGAATAACACTCAGCTATGTAGATTTGTTGTTAAAAGTACGACATGGATAATTGCCTGTACAGGGAGGGAATTATCAGTTTGAATAACACTCAGCTATGTAGAGTTGGAGTTGAAAGTTGGACATGGAGACTTGCCTGTACAGAGGGAATATCAGTTTGAATAACACTCAGCTATGTAGATTTGTTGTTGAAAGTTGGACACGGAGACTTGCCTGTACAGGGAGGGAATATCAGTTTGAATAACACTCAGCTATGTAGATTTGTTGTTGAAAGTTGGACACGGAGACTTGCCTGTACAGGGAAGGAATACCCGTTTTAATAACACTCAGCCATGTAGATTTGTTGTTGAAAGTAGGACACGGAGACTTGCCTGTACAGGGAGGGAATATCAGTTTGAATAACACTCAACTATGAAGATTTGTTGTTGAAAGTAGGACACGGAGACTTGCCTGTACAGAGGGAATATCATTAAATAACACTCAGATATATAGATCTGTTGTTGAAAGTTGGACACGGAGACTTGCCTGTACAGGAAGGGAATATCAATCTGAATAACACTCAGCTATGTAGTGTTGTTGTTGAAAGTTGGACACGGAGACTTGCCTGTACAGGGAGGGAATATCAGTTTGAATAACACTCAGCTATGTAGTGTTGTTGTTGAAAGTTGGACACGGAGACTTGCCTGTACAGGGAGGGAATATCAGTTTGAATAACACTCAGCTATGTAGATCTTGTGACAGGGAATGCATCATTTTAGGAACTATCATTTCTACCAAAAAGACTATAGCTTGGGTGATAGAAATTAATAATAATAATAATAATAATAATAAATTCTTTAAGCACCAAACACGGCGCGTAAGGCAGAAACCAGTGCTCTCCAGGTTGTTCGTTGTGACGCCACTCCTCTTAGCTCTTGCACATTATTTAGGCCCAACGTTCTTCCTTCTCTTATTATTGTTCTTCTGAGTGTTTCTTTTGGTCTTCCTTTTTTCCGCTTACCCTCAGGAACCCAAGTGAGCGCCTGTAGTGGTATTCTGTTGTTTTGCATTCGTAGGACATGACCGATATATGACCATCGTCTTTTCCTTATATAGTCGGAGACATATTTCTGCCTAGAGTCTTCTCTTATTTGTCGATTAGTCTTGAATTCTTTCCAACTGATGTTCATGAGTTTTCTAAGACATTTGTTCTCGAATGTATTCAGCTTGTTCTCCAATGATTTTGTTATTTTCCAACTCTCACAGCCGTATGTTAACACTGAGATAACATTTGAATTAAACAGACGAAGCTTAAAATTAAATCGTAATATTATGGTAGGAACAGAGCATTAGTAACATCGTAGGTAAATTTATTGTCCAATCGTGAGTTGAAGAAAAGAGGAAGCAACGCTGATCTAGATTTGAGCTGAACCCAAGCGAGCTAGCCGGCAAAGTTAGTTGCAGAAGAAAGGTCGAAAGTGTCAGACGCACTTTTTATGCTGCAGATTTTTTGAGGATTTTTCAAATAATACTAAAGGAGGTTTTTCATTTAGTATTTTCCCAGCTCTAGTGTTTAATATGTGAATTATTTCTAACAAGGAAAGCAGTAAGTAGAGTGATTGAATAACCTATAACATTTTCATGTCGAAGAGAGATAGCTTTTGCCCCCGCAGCACACAGTAAAATGGCTGCAAGTTGTACTTTGATGCAGAATGTAGACTTTGAATAGCCATGTAGAAACACTAAATAGTTTGCAGAACATGAAGCTCTTCAAGAAATAAGAAAATGGATTAATTCTCTGAGGAACTGCTAGTATGCATTTACCGCTAGCTAATAAGGCAAGAAATTTACTAGGAGTTGAATCAGAGTGGCTCATCTGAAGACAGAAGCCTCTGCTGTATTAAAAACATAGAACAGAAATGCATTAATGGATACATGAAACATGCATGCTATTACTCTATACGTTTACCTGTAAAAAAGATGATGTAAATAAAAGTTTAAGTTGATACCAAAGGCAGGTCGTCTCTCATTTACTTTGCCACTTATTTATGAGAGTAAAAAGGGAACTGCTTTGCTAGTAAAATAATGTTAATGAACCCAATACTGCTCTAACCAAAAACACCGTAGAGGATCATCCTAGAACCTGGTAGAACCTTAAGTCTGTTAGAGAGAAAGCTCCACCTCTAGCGCCTAAGCTAGTCTATCAACTCGACTCTCTGTACAAACAGCAAACCCCAACTGCCCCGGTCACAATCTGTTGTTGAAAGTTGGACACGGAGACTTGCCTGTACAGGGAGGGAATATCAGTTTGAATAACACTCAGCTATGTAGAGTTGTTGTTGAAAGTTGGACATGGAGACTTGCCTGTACAGGGAGGGAATATCAGTTTGAATAACACTCAGCTATGTAGAGTTGTTGTTGAAAGTAGGACACGTGTAGTATGATTTATGTACATTTTACAATAATTGTGTTAGGGAAGATAACGTTTTTTTCTATTCAAGGAAAACAATTTAATTAATAAACTTGTAAAACATTTAAAGTAAGGTTTTTTTTTTGTTTTAAAACCGATTCAATAATGCCTAATTATATCACAAACTTTTATAAGACTAAAAAAACTTAATTAAATTATTTAGACAGACTGGCTTTTTATGTAACGTCTTGATTTTTTAATTGTAGTTGTTATTAAACAGTTTAAGGATTTTTACATAATAAAACTTGTAAAGAGCAAATACTTATGTGCTCTGTATCCTTGTAATGACAATGTAGTTGTACCTATAAGTGCCGAAAATAAACAGTCCCTAATCGCATAAATCTCTTGAGCATGCTTTATTACAAACCATCCCAGACCATGGAACTAGACCAGAACACATATTATTCAGCAAGAAACACAGCAGTTGCAGATAAGAGCAAACATAAGAAAGTCTCTGTTTGGATGTACAAGGACTTTACTTACGTGTTTTTGGTAATTTGTACGAGTGCCTCCAATATACCAAGAGAGGTTTAAACCGTCAGATATTAACTTCATTGCTTCACAGACGTTGTGCTGTTCTACCATGAAGAAGCTGATTCTTGACTTACATAATTAAGTTGTGGTTAACATTATAAAAAGCGAGACACATGGTTACATGGTCACATACAAGCAGATTATCATATTCAGATACGTACTGTTAGTTAGCAAGATCTGTTGGGACTGGAGTGAAAGGTCAACATCCTTGAAAAATCGGTGTCAGTGTGTGTTGCTCGATTATAGTATTTAATGTGTGAGAAAAGTACACGTTCTGTGCTGACACGTGTGGTAGTCTATGTGTATGATTACTGTACCAGCAGGTCACACAGTCACGCATGGAACAATCAACTAATCTTCTTCTTCTTTGATTCATAGCCGCCGACCGTCAAAGCAGTCAGTGACCATCACGCCTGGTGGCGTCTTGTGGGGCAACAACAAATTTATTCCACTTTGCTCGGTCTGTGGCCATCCTTCGTACAGTGCCCCAACTCTGGTTCATTCTTTGCATCTCAGCCTCCACGGTCCTCCGCAAAGTTGTCTTTGGTCGGGCTCTCTATCGTTTTCTTTCAGGGGTCCATAGCATAGCTGTTCTTGTGATGGCATCGGGGTCTTTTCTGAGGACATGACCAGCCCAGCTCTAGCGTCTGCCAGCTATGATGGTGTGCATGTCCTCTTGCTTGCTCCGAGTAAGCAGATCTTGGTTGGTGTTGCGAAAGGTTTTTCTAGTATGATAATAGTGGTAGAGAAGAAGTAGAATCTCTCTCCAGAAAGTATGAAGTTCCAGTGCCCGAGAAGTACACTGGTATCACAAGTGAGTTACAGCTGTGAATACTCTGAGCTGGACAATAGATTTAGGCTTCAGAAGTGAAAGTTGCTACTTTAGCTATAGTAACCCTATGTGATAATATAATTAAATTAGAAAAAGTAACTCAAAATTTAACAGTTAAAAATTTACCAAGACAGATGAGTACAATTTCAAAATTTATTATGTACATCTATATATTCTTGTAATGAGAAATGGGTGTTGGAAGATGGTAAAATTTATGATTATTTATAGTTACAAATTAAATAATAGAAAGATTCTTGGATTTATCTTCCACTGAAATTACACAAAAGTTTGTCACAGTATCTCTTTGATATCTCTGGCTATCTAGTTCTCATCTTAGACAGTCGTTTTAGAAACTGCTCACAGTGGTTGTTAGATGGATACACATAAAACTCATCTGTTATTAGCCACGTCTGCTCGAGGTTCCTGAGACACACTTGAATAAACAGACTGTCCTTCAGCCCACCCTATAACTACGGGGAACTAAGGTGTTGAAGATTGGTTGACTTCTAGGCTTCAGTTAGCAGGATCAACAGTCCTCAAGTCTGTAGTTTCTCGATCAGGAATGATCATAATTATTGATCATAAAAACCTGGAACAAAAGGTAATAGGTGGCCATGGTGTTCCAACAATCTCACCACCAACTGCTATTCATGATGCGACCATGTCTTCAGTGTTTGTATATAAATGAATGAATCATGGTAGTATGTTACAGAGATAGCATGATAAGATAATGTCTACTGTGCAGAAAATAACAAAATACATGAATAAATCACATGTTAGGATACATGGGTAAGATATAACCTTTGCCTTCCACTTATGGATGTCGAGTCACTTATGTACTTGCTGGTATGTCGTAAGCTTCCAGGCAAGAACTAGCCATGCTATATTTGGCCAACCAATTAATGGTTAGGCTTCCTGACAATGCCGGTGAAGGTTATCTCTGGTTAGCGTCATTCACCCTTTTAAAATTATTCTGATACAATCAAATCGTAAATAACATCTGCAATTAAATGATATTAGTCATATATATATCTTTAATAAACTTACATACCCTCTTAGGATTTATAAGCTCACAGTGAGACTATATTGCTAAATTTAATCTGCCCTGCATGCAGCGTAAAAAAAAAACTTTTCTTGCAGATGCTGTCTTCCAGTTCCTCACTCTGGCTTCTGGATTTGGTGTGTGTGATTTTCAACGCGCCGCTCTGTCCTTATATTTCAGTCTCTCGCCCGTACGAGAAAGCACCTCCTAAAGTCCCAAAAGATTTTCGTTTAAAATCTTGGTTTGAGGCGATTTGAGGCAATCTGTGCTTTTACTGTACTTATTTTCTCTTCTGTTCACCACACACTTATATCCTTCCTTCCTTCCTTCCTAGGTATCCTTTCATTTTCCCCATATGAGGCTTTCATTCTATTCAAGTTTTATCGCAATTCGTTTAGGCATGTATGGATAATAAATTTTTAAAGATTATTAGCTAACTTTAAGCAGATGTGATGAAGGTGAAAAATATTAATTACACTGACAAACAACATTTTTCTTTCTTATATACGAATAAGTGTTCTTAGGTCAGTTTCTTGCGCTGATTTCAAATTTGAAATCCGTTTATCTCTATCACATTGGGTTCTTAAGATATTTGTGAATAAATATATTTTTGGGAAACCGTTATTTGCTCCGTTTCATTTTTACTATATAACTTATTAAAAATTAATAAAATGCAAAATAATTCTACTTTTTATACTGCTAAAAGATGCATGACATATGTTACGCTATTTTTCAAATAGTTACTGTATTTTGAAATAATTATGAGCGAAATATGGCTTCTAGAAGTTGTAGAAATTCGGCTGATCTGTTCTGTTACGTGTGCGGATATTTTACCGATCGTGTTCACCAGAAAAAACTTTACACCATTAGGCATTACTAAAGAAAGCATATGAACTTTATTTCGATTCGAAAGTTGATGATGCAAATAAATCTTGGAAGCCAAATGCAAATTGTTTGACTTGTGCAAATACATTGGCAGGTTGGTTACGAAAATCGCCGAAGCATAAGTCGATTCCTTTTGGAGTGCCAGTAATATGGCGTGAACCGACAAATCACGCTACTGGTTATTACTTCTGCGTGACAAATATCCATGGTTTCACTTTTAAAACTAGAAAGTCTGTGGTTTATCCAAATATTGAATCGGTTTCGAAACCAGTGCCTCATGATCCAATCACGTGTCCGATCCCAGTTACACCAGAACAATATCCGTTGGACGTGAATGAACCATCAGAAAGTGATAGTTTACCTGCTTTAGAAACTAATTCTGACTAGGATTATATACCGGTGAATGATGGTGTTCACTTAATTAACCATTCAGAACTTTCAGATCTAATATGTGATCTCTCTCTTACCAAAGGACAAGCGGAATTACTCGGTTCGCGACTCAAAGAATGGAATCTTTTAGCGCCCAATACTCCGATATCTAAATTTCGTCATAGACACAGAGAACTTGTTCAATACTTTGAGATGGATGATGACATTTGCTATTGCGAAAATGTAAACGGTCTAATAGTGCACCTCGGTCATGAGCACATAGTCAACGAATGGCGACTTTTCATCGACTCTTCCAAGACTAGTCTAAAAACCGTGTTATTGCATAACGGAAATTTATTTTCATCAATTCCAGTCGCTTACTCTGTTCATATGAAAGAAACTTATGACAATATGGCTATACTTTTGGCAAAAATAAAGTACAATGACTACCAATGGCGGATTTGTGGAGACCTAAAGGTCATTGCAATTCTCACGGGCATGCTGACTGGGTATACTAAATTTTGTTGCTTCCTATGTGAATGGGACAGCTGCAACAGACAGGAACATTATGCAAGAAAGGTGTGGCCTATCAAGGATCGTATGCAGCTCGGGCATAAAAAATGTAATACACGAGCCATTAGTTAACAAAGACAGCATCATTTTACCATCGTTACATATAAAGTTGGGGCTCATGAAGAATTTTGTAAAAGCGTTAGATAAAACGAGCAAAGCTTTCACTTATCTTCGAGAAAAGTTTCCGCAAGTTAGCGATGCAAAGATAAAGGAAGGTATCTTTGTAGGACCTCAGATTAGGAAAGTTATGGCAGACAAACAATTCGAGAACTTGTTACATGGTAGTGAACTTCGCGCATGGATGGCATTCAAATCGATCGTCGATAACTTTCTGGGAAATCACAAATCTGTCGACTATGTGCATATTGTTGAGCAGTGCATAGATGCATACAGAATTATGGGCTGTAACGTGTCCCTCAAAATCCATTTGCTCGATTCGCATCTTGACTTTTTCCCTGACAACCTTGGCGAAGTCAGCGATGAACATGGAGAACGATTCCATCAAGATATCGCCGTAATGGAGTCACGTTATCAAGGACGGTGGAGTGTGACCATGCTTGCCGATTATTGTTGGATGCTTCATCGCGATGTACCACATGCCATTCACCGACGAAAGTCGACTGCAAAGAAATTCAAGCCTACATAAGTGTTATACTTCTTGTACGAATGATGTTGTAATACTGTATGCGTTGTTAAAAAACGTCAATTGCGTATTTCTAGAGATCCCGACCTGATAGAGAAGAACGGTTTGCAGATTTAAAAACAGCGCATTAAAATTGACCAGAAAAACATAGACATGTTAGAGAAAGAAAAAAAAAATTTTTTTTGTTAGCCAGTGTTATCTTTAAAACTATTTATTTTTGAATAATATCCTTTTTTATATAATTCCTAGTCTATCTCCTTTCATTCATAACCCTCCACTCCCAAAGGAGCATAGGCCTTCAACAAACACATGCCAAGTCCTCCTGTCCCGTGCCATCATCTCAAGTTCTTTCCATGTTCTCCTCATCATTTTCACCTCTGTTTCCAACTCTCTTCTCCATGTACTTCTTGGTCTTCCTCTGCCTCTCTTGCCCTGGGGGTTCCAGAACAAGGACTGCCTTGTAATACTATCAACAGGTTTCCTCAGCGTGTGTCCTATTCATCGCCATCGTCTTCTTTTTATCTCTTGTTCCACTGGCACTTGTCTAGTTCTTGTCATCAGTTCCACGTTGGTAACCTTGTCATACCATTTTAATCCCTCTATTCTACGCAAGCACCCATTTATGAAAGTCTGTAGCTTTTTGGTTGTTGTCTTTGTTGTTCTCCATGTCTCCGAGCCATACAATAGGACTGACTTCACATTTGAGTTGAAGATTCTTATTTTCGTGTTGGATCCGATTTCTCTTGATCTCCATATATTTCCCAATGCAATGAAAGCTCCTCTTGCCTTTTGTATTCTTATTTTGATATCACTGTCTGTCCCTCCAACTTTGTCTATATTACTGCCAAGATATGTGTATGATTCTACATCTTGAATTGGTGTTTCTTCAAGTTCAACCCTGTTATCATTACCTGCATTTATTCTCATTATTTTTGTCTTTTCCCTGTGTATTTTCAGACCCAATTGCTGTGACCTCTCATCGAGTGTTTTCAATTTGTCCTGCATCTGATTACGGTTATGGGACAGAAGAGCCAAGTCATCAGCAAAATCCAGATCATCCAACTGCTTAGTCAGAGTCCACTGGATTCCATTTCTGTTGTGTGTTGTCGATGATCTCATAACCCAATCTACTGCCAGCAAGAAAAGAAATGGAGACAAGAGGCATCCCTGTCGCACTCCTGTTCTTATCCCAAACGGTTCTGTAAGCTGTCCTTCGTGAAGAACTCTGCATGTCATGTCTTCATATGTTTTCTTTATTAAATTAATAATCTTCAGGGGCTCTCCATAATGCCCCATCAATTTCCAAAGTGATTCTCTGTCTACACTGTCAAATGCCTTTTCGTAGTCCACAAATCCGATGTATAGTGGTGAATTCCATTCCAGACTTTGTTCAACTATTATTCTCAAAGTGGCTATCTGGTCTGTACATGATCTGTTTTGTCGAAAACCTGCTTGCTCATCTCTCAGTTTCTTGTCTATGGACTATTTTAATCTCTCAAGGATAATCCTGTTTAATACTTTTCCTGGCACTGATAGTAACATTATTCCTCTATAATTTGTGCACTCTTGTAAATTTCCCTTCTTAGGCAACTTAACCAGATATCCTCCCTTCCATTCTGCTGGTATCTCTTCCTTTTCCCAGACTTTACCAAGTAATTTATATAACATCTCTGTAGCCGTGTCAATATCTGCTTTGATGGCCTCTGCTGGAATGCCATCAGGTCCAGACGCTTTTCCCTCTCTTAGAAGCTTTATGGCTTTCTTTATTTCTTCCTTCGTTGGTCTTTCACCGTTAATTTGTAGCTCTTCTTCTGCTGTCTGGATGTCCGGCGGGTTTTGTGGAGCTGGTCTATTGAGAAGGTCCCCAAAATATTCTGTCCACCTCTTCATTTGCTCTTGTATATTGCTGAGCAGTTTCCCGTTCTTGTCTTTTATGAGGCAACTTGTTTGCTTGTATTTCCCTGTTAGCTTCTTTGTGCTGCTATACAGTTCTCTCATATTTCCTTTGGCTGCAGCATCTTCTGCCTCTCTTGCCAACTCTTCAATATACTTCCTCTTGTCTCTTTTGATACTTCTTTTCACTTCTTTGTTTGCTTCTGTGTACACTTCTTGAGCCTTGGCTTTGGAGCTTCTAGTTTTGCTTGTGTTTAACTCTGCTTTCTTGTTTTTTCTGTCTTTTATCTTATTGATGGTTTCTGTTGTTATCCATGCTTTTTGTTGTCTTTCCCTTTTCCCCAGTATTTCTTCACATGTCTCCTTCCATACTGTTTTGACCTGCTGCCAATAGTCTTCTGTATTCTCTACATCTTCCAGCTGTTGGAGCACTTGGAATTTGTTGGATACTGTGACCGCAAATTTGTCTCTTGTTTCTTGATTTCTTAGCTGTCCTACATTAAACTGTTGTCTATAATTTTGCATTGTTGCATATCTCTTGAGTTTCATTTTTACTTTGGCTATCAGAAGATGGTGATCTGATGCCACATCTGCTCCTCTATATACCTTTACATCCTGCAATGATGATCTAAACTTCTTGTTTATGCATATATGATCAATCTGATTTTCTGTTCTATGGTCTGGTGATATCCATGTTGCCTTGTGTATTCTCTTATGTGGAAACATGCTTCCTCCTATAGCCAGTTGATATGAAGCACAGAAGTTTGCGAATAGCTCTCCATTTTCATTCATTACTCCTAGCCCATGTTTTCCCATGACTTCTTCAAATCCAGTGTTGACTGTACCTATCTTTGCATTCATGTCACCCATCAAAATTGTGATGTCTCTTCTTTTTACTTTATCCATAATTTCTTGTAGTTTATTATAAAATGCTTCTTTCACAGACTCTTCTTTGTCATTAGTTGGTGCATAACATTGGATGACATTTACATGAATTTTCTTTTTAGCTGTTTTGAAAGAAGCTGTTATTATTCTGGGTCTAACAGCTTCCCATTCAATTAGTGCTTTCTGTGCTTCTTTAGATAACATAAGAGCTACCCCTTCACTGTGGTGTGAACTTTCGTCTTCATGTCCTGAGGACAGCACCAATTCACCTGTGATGAGTTTCTTCCTGTCTACCCCCTTCCACTTTGTTTCACACATTCCCAGAACCTCGATTTTGTATTCCCTCATTTCTGCTGCTACTTGCGCCACTTTCCCTTGTTCGTTTAATGTCCGAACATTCAAGGTGCCAAATCTGGAAGTTCTCCTAGAAGAAAGAAGGATAGTCAGCAACACAGACTCCTTTCGGCTTTCTCTGTGTTGCATCATACGCCTCCCCGCGAGAGGACCTTCCCCTGTCTTGGATGGCTGTGTTTTATTTTCTTTTTTTGACTTGTCCATATTTGTTGAAGTTTTTTGTGGTTTAAATTTTTTTACAGGATGGTGTAACCGGCCCCATGCCCAACCCTCCTTAGTCGCTTTTTACGACATGCTTGGTAGGGGACAGTGTTACTATTCTTTGCTCCCCTTTCGGGCCCCGGTAACACGGGTGAGTCTATCTCCTTTAGTGAATTATTTTTATTTAATTGTATTCAAACCAGGCGTTCTCTTGTAGTTTTAAATTTAATGTCCAGTAAATGCAAACTTTTAAAGTCTGCCAATCATTCCTATATTCGCTATTTCCTACTTTCAGCAATACCGTCTGCCTAACCGTAATTCACATTTACGCCGTCTTCAAACTTCAAAGCAAGATCCGTCGAGTGTTATTACTGTGCTGTGTGTGTATGTGTGTCGCGCTACACAACAAAGCAAGAGGTACCAAATCTCGTTACAGTGCCCTCTTCTTTAAAACAGTGCATGCACCGTTAACTTTTTTGGTAACTCATTCTGCAGTTTCTCCTTACTTTTCTGTTTCGCTATATCTGCTTTGTTAGGATGACGACTTAAAAAATATGGTCTAAGATTGTCCCGTCCTGGAATGTATCTCACATTGGACGAATATGGAGATAACAGTAAACTCCACCTTAAAAGTCGTGAATTTAATTTTTTAGACACTGCTAAAAACATCAAAGGCTAGTGATCACTTTCCATAATGAAGTGTTTCCCGTAAAGAAAAGGGGCAAATTTATTGATCGACCAGACCAAAGCGAGGCATTCACGTTCAACGGTAGAATAATTTCTTTCAGCTGCATTTACCTTTCTACTGGCAAAAGCTACTGGTAATAGCATATGTGGCGGTGTGTCTGCCCGCTGTAGTAATGTTGCTCCGATGCCTACATTGCTAGCATCCGTTCTTAGTACGAATTCTTGTGTGAGATCGGGAAGGGCAAGTATAGGTTTATTTGTCAGCTTATTTTTCAACTCTGTATAAGCCTGTTCACACTCCACGGTCCATTGTATTTTATCCGGCTGAAATGGGGTATTTATTTCTGATAAAACCCGCACAGTGACACAAAGGATCTTACATCCTTCGTAGTTTGTGTTCTTGGTGCTTTTCTCATTTTCTCTACATTCTTTGGGTCAGGAGACATTTGCCCTGTAGAGATAGTGGAACCTAAAAATTCCAATTTCTCACATCCAATATGACACTTAGTTGGACGTGCTGTCAATCCCGTTTCTCCCAGTCTATCTAACAACATGGAGAGTTCTATTACGTGTTCCTCGAATGTAGTGGTAGCAATCAGAATATCATCCATAAAGTTGGTGATATGAGGATTTTGTAATGGTTCCAACAATTTCCTCATTATTCTGGTGAAGATACTTGGAGCATTCTTTAAACCAAATGGGAGTACATTGAACTCGTAATGTCCATCCGGTTTACTAAAGGATAACAGTTTCCTAACTTCCGGTTTCACTGGTATTTGGTAGTATCCCTTGCTTAGATCTACTTTTGAAAAATACCCAGCATTACTCAATGTTGCATACAACTGATTGGTGTCAGGTAATGGGTCTACCTGAGTTTCAGTGATAGCATTTAGTTACCTATAGTCAATGCATAACCTGTGTTCATCTCTAGGCTTCCTTAATAGCACCACACGTGAGCTTAGGAAGATTCAGACTTTGAAATAATTTTCTCTTTTAAGAGATAGTCAATCTCATCCTTTAGTGCTTGCCCTTTTGCATAAGGTATAGGGTATGTCCGCATACAAACTGGTGTAGGGTCAGTAATCGTCATGTCATACTCTAACAGATTAGTACACCCCGGGGGAGCCGCGCTAGCGTAGTGGTTACAACACCGCTCTGGCGACCGGGTGATTCAGGATCAAACCCGGGCGACGGCATTATAGGATTTTTCGTCGACCGGGATTTGGACTGGATTAACTCGAGACCTGGCGAGCACATTTGAAGGAGTGTCGTCGACCAGGGACTGGCGGCTCCTGAGCCGACCCAGCTCTAATGGGTACCTCCGAAAACGGCGAGTATCTGCCTGAATGGCGAGGGACACTTGTCTCTGTACAAGAAAATAGGATACTCACGTAAAAATCAATGTCAGGTTAGACATTAAAAATAACCTGAGATTTCGCCTCGAGTATTAGCGGGCGTACGAAAAAAAAAAAAAAGTACACCCCGGCTTAACTGTGAGTACATCATCATGGACTTCTAACACCTCCTGAACCTTTTCCCTCTGCTCAAGAGTTAAATGTTCACTCAAATTAACCTGAGCATAGCTTTCCGTAGTTGTTAGGGGGTATTCCATGGAGGAAATTGGTTCATCCTGCATTTCTGTTGCAATGGCCAGGGTCATGATATGTGCAACTTCTGATGCTTCCCTGTCATAATACTTTTTAAGAAGGTTGACATGATACACCTTCTTCTTTCCTTTCTTGTCAATCTAATAGTTGGTCCTGGAAAGTTTTTCCAATATGACGTAGGGACCCTGCCATCCAATTTGCAATTTATTATTGCTGCTGGGCAACAGTAACAGAACTTTTTCTCCCACCTCAAGTTCCCTATCTTTTGCTGTTTTATTGTAGTAAGCAGCCTGCTTCCTCCTGGCCTGTCTCAAATTATCATTTGCCAGTTTCCAACTTGTTTTCAATCGAGATCTCAACTCGTTGACGTATTGGTATGAAAAAGTCACGGTTTCTTCTGCTTTTTCATCAGTCCATGTCCGCAACAATGCTTCCAGTGGACCTTTGATTGGTCTTCCAAACAACAATGTAGCTGGAGCCAATCCTGTGGAGTTATGTGGGACTTCCCTACATGCAAATAGTGCCGAGGGTAAGTATGTGTCCCAAGTTTCAGGTTTCTCACTAGCCAACTTTCTAAGGATTGAAATGAGCGTGCTTTGAACCGCTCTACTTGACCATTCCGTTGGGCGTGGTAAGGGCTACAGTGATAATGTCTAGCTTGAAATAACCTGAATACTTCTTGTGTTAGCTTTCCCCTAAATTGAGAACCATTGTCAGTCAATATATGATGTGGGAAACCTAATCGGGTGAATATTGTTAACAGTGCCTCTGCCACATGTTTCGAATCTATCGATGATATTGCTACTGCCTCTCCCCACATAGAGCAAGTATCAACCAAGGTTAAGATATATGCATTTCTCTTCTTGGTCCTACTGAGGGGTCCAACAATATCCACGGCAACACGTTCGAAGGGCGTTCCCATAATGGGCATTTCTCCCAGTGTTGCTGGTGCAATCCTATGTTTAGGAATTACTCTTTGGCATTCTGGACAGGATCTCACATATCTCTTTATGTCCTCTGTGATCCCTGGCCAAAAGTAATGACAGGCTATCCGTTGTCCAGTGGCCGCTATTCCCATATGTCCACTGAAGGGTATAGCATGTCCTAGCTTCATAACCTGCTCCCTGTTTGATTTTGGCACTACAAGCTGTCCATGCCCTTTAGGTCCTGTTCCAGCTTTTCTATATAGTAGGCCATTTTTCATATATAAGTCTTCTTTCTCTGGAGGGTAATGGCTTTTAGGTAATTTGCCAAAGCAAGGCTTCAATATACTGTCAGCAGTTTGAGTTTTCTCATCTCTTCTGGATGAGTATTGATGATAGTGTCCTCCTCTTTCTTAGAGCTTGCCCTTGTCTAGACTGTTGCCATCCCTATGGGTCTTATAGGTTCTCCAAGAAAGACATATCTACATCCCAGTATTAATGGGTAGATAGTGTTGTCCATCACTGCTGCTTTGATCTCTCCTTCCACATAGCGAGATCTTATGTTGATTCGGGCTATGGGCAGTGTCATGGTTCCTGCTCCCTTGACTGGTCCTCTGATTTCCACGGTTTCTGTGGTTATCTGTTCAGGACTCACCAGAGAAGAGCACACTACTGAGTCAAAGTCCAAGCCTGTATCATATAAGCACAGTACTTGGGTTCCATTCAAGGTCACTTCCTTACAGACAGGAGGATGATGGAGGTCCTTCTGACTATCTACCAGGTCCTTCCTTCCCTTGTTTCCTGTTGTAAGGCATGCAGCGTGATGAGGAGGGTTTTTCCGTCTGGATTCCGCAGTATTGTAGTTACTCATTTGGCAAGATTTACACCACTTTCCTTCCTTTCTTGAAGGTTTCTTATCTGATCCTAGAGGGTTTTTGTCTGTATAATCAGTTCTGTGTTTGTTCTTGTTGGAATTGTCCCTTTTTTCATAGTTGGTAAAGTTTTGTAAAGGTTTGAAGTTCTCACCCTGCTTCTTCTTATTTCTTGATACTTCTGACTGAGCTGCTTGATATCTCTCAGCCATGGTTAAAATATCTTCCAATCTTTCTGCTCCTTGCTCCATAAGAAATTTTCTCATTTCCTGAGGCATGGATTCTCTCAGTTGTTCCATCATGACCATTTCTTTTATATCTTGACATTTTCCTAAGCTAATACATTTTGTCAGATAAGTTTCCAATCTGGCAGAAAACTGGTGATAGTTTTCTCCTGGAAGTAGCTTAGCAGTTCGGAATATCTTTCTATACGATTCAGAATTCTTTTTGTACCTGACCAGTAAAGCTTGTTTTAAGATTTCATAATCTTCCTTTTCTTCTTTTGAGAGTTTTACATAAACATCGTATGAAACTCCCCTCAACCCCTGAGATAGTTTAAGGCTTCATTTTTCCTTTTCCAATCCATAGGTATAGGCCAGTCAGTCATATCTATCCAGGTACGACTCGATGGCGTCCTCCTTCTCAATAAATGGATCCAGGTGGAAACTCGTGGCTCCATTTGCCGTACTCTGGTTGGAGCTACTCTCAAAGTGAGGTGAGATAGCACCATGAGTGCTAGCTGCACCCTGGAGTTCAAGTTCCTTTAAACTTAACTCATGAGCTCTTTGTAACCTTCTTTCTTCAGCTTCAGTTTCCAACATTAGTCTCTTTTCTTCTCTTTCCAGTCTTTTGGATTCTCTCTCTGCTTCTAATTTCTTATACGCTGCTTCCATTCTTTTGGCTTCTGTTTCAGCTTCCAATCTTTTGTCCTCTCTATCCAAATAGTTGTCCACTTCAGTTGCGACATACTGGATAAGAGCATCACCTGTTAATCCTACGTCCTTTCCCTCCTGCATGATTGCAGATCGAAACTTCACCAAATCAGCCATGATGCTTACTTACCAGAGGGTATATAATTTTATCTTCACTAACCAACTAACTTAACTAAAATCAATTAATTACTTTGAACAAGACAATTCTTTAAAAGATTGTGAGCGTCTCCTATTTACTTGGTACTCAACGGTACTATTCTAACGAAAAAAAAATCTAAGTCCCTCTGCTGTCGTGATGAGAGTTCCTTGCTTATCTCTTACTAATGTAATATTGTTTGCACCTCGTTTTCCGCTGATGATTTGAGTTATTTTATCTACTGTGTTTTGTTCATTTCTCAGTGCTGCCTCTTCTGCCTGTCTTGAAAGATCGTCTAGGAAATTCCTTTTGTTGACTCGGGTTTGGCGTTTAACTTCCTTGTCCAGCTGACAGTACTGTTCGCTATATAGTTACTTTAGCCTGGGGGACTTCGCTTGTTTTCTTTCTTTTCATTTCCTTTCTCATCATTATGGTGTTTAATGTTTCTATAGTTATCCAATCTTGCTTCTTCCTTTCCTGGAATCCTAAACATGATTTGCTGCTTTCCTTATATATTGTTGAAATGGTGTTGCATTTATGGTCTATATCATCAGTCAATGTTTTTTCCTGACAATCAACTAATGAGGGTGTTGCGCTAAACCTGTCGCAACTTATTCTGACTATATTCAATTTTTTAATGCATGGGAAGTAACTCATGGAATTGTAGTCACTTCTTATTTCTACTAGTTGTCTAATCGTGTGACAATAGTCTGATAGTATAGTTGCCAATAGTTGTGTGAACGATTTTGAGTCACGTCCATATATGGAGCGCTCAGGTCGTCAGTTCTTAGAAAACAGTTGGCAATCGCAATGTTTCAAGATTCATTTCCTTTTAAGGTTCGAATCTTTGGTCGAAGATCGTAGAACATTCTTCGTTTCGTAATTTGGCTGAGTTGTATTCGATTCGCGTGTTCTGCGCATGTCTTTGTTTGTGGCAGTGTTTGAATGATTTCCGCCCAGGTCAGTCTGAGCAGAAATGCTGGTAAGGCGAGACGTAGCGATGTGCTAGCGTCTTCGCTTAGATTAATCAGGAACGAGTCCTCATCATTGTTGTTCCTTTTTTGAGATGATATATCTCTATGTTATTCCAAATGCCTGGAGGCATATGTGATTTATGTGATTTAATTCCTGATGAACAGGTAACTGAATCTTTTTGCTGAGTAACTTTATCGCCATCTTGTGATGTTGACTTTTGCCTAGCCTGCCTTATTATAACGTCTATGATATGACAAGTTAGCTCAGCTCACGATCCACTTATATTGTCACGCATCGATTGATGCCTGTCCTAAGGGCCATTTGCTTCCTGAACTTTATTGATGGATCTAGGTTTGATACCTTTGCTGTTTGAGGAACATAGAGGACGATAATGTGACGCTCAAAAGACATGCCTGTCTTGTTGAGGTCAAATATAGGGGACTAGATTTAATCTCCTAGTTGATATCTACTAGCTCTTATGGAAAGGGGAAGTTTACTACCTGACTACATGTACAGCTGATTAAGATATCCTAAAAGGCATTTGATGTACATTATTATGATGCTGTCTGCTGTGCCTGTTGAATTGACTACGTCGATGATACAATGACTGTTGTACTATACCTGTGGAGTTTTCTGCATAACGATGTCCATGCATCTTGTCATTGTGGCGTACACAATATATATATTTCTATAAAACATCACTGCTGTTGAAAGCTTTATTGACTTTCTACGTTGTATGATCTGATGTGACGTCCATGTATGATACTGTAGCTATCTGACTCTACCCTTACGTCACACACTTAAACCAGACTAAAGACACCATGTTACTATGCCTCATCATCCCTGGTGTCTGAGGCTGGTACACTACTCTGCAAAGGTCAGTATTATCGTACCTTTGGAAAGCAGATGAAATACAACACCCTCAACATTGTGTGGCAAATGTGACATCATCCACGGGACATTTATACACAACACACATTTTGCTACGCAACATTTGGTGGCCAGTCCAAAGGCATTCGATAAGCCCACCACGTCTCAACATTTGGTGGCCATAAGCTGGTTTGGTCTGGTACCAGCATACACGGGGTCCCTTACCCACTTCATTCAACAAACAGCATTCTTCAAGAAATTCTACATCTACATACAGATTTATGAAAGTACTCGGCGTTGCCCGGAAAGGTCGAAATTGTAACTTTTTGCCAGAAGCAAGAAATTTGACAGTACCCGGCGTTGTTACATATTGCCGGATATCACAGACTGTTGCTGTCGTTAACTCAAGTGAATCCAGTCGCTGCTGTCAAGGTGCCAAGTTGCTGTCGTTTGTGAAGGTCAAGTGCCGGTTGATACAAGTTGTTTTCTCAAGAAGGCCAAGTACCGATTTCAATCAATTTACTATTGGATAAGAGGGTCAAGTGCCGAAACAACACAACATACATTATATCAGAAGCTCAAGTTTACCATCGTCCTGGCAGTTACCAAGCAAGATCAACATGTTCGATCAACGTTGGATCTTCTTTCCAGAGAATGCTGATCTTCACATGTTCTTTGCCCTGCTGACGGTTGGATATCAATAAGTTAAGTGGCCCGTTTGTTTGTGAACTGTGCCCTTATACTTCTACTGAGTCTTCTGTATTTCTCATTCTTTTGTTTACATGTTATATGTTTATATGTTATTTGTATATTTATATTTATATGTTTATGTTTCTGCGGGTTTTCGGTTGGGCGGTGTCTCCCTTAGATCATACCCCGTCATAGAGGTCGTCTATCGTGAGCGTTTTCTGTAGGGTGTGCAAATTTCCGATACTGGAATTTGCAAAGCGACTTCTGTTGCTATTTTTTTGTTAGTTGTGATGACATGTGTTAGTATTGTTTTCGTTATTTTTCTGCATTCTTTAGTTCTGTTTTGATTTGTTTGTATTTGCTAGCCTACTCTTTTCTATTGTTTAGTTTCATATACCATTTTTGTTTATACACTGTGGTGTCTTGTATTTGTATTATCTTCTCGTAGATATCATCACATTTTTTGTGATATTTCTTTAATTTTCGCTTTATTTTTTGTTGATTTCTACGAATGTTTTCGTATTGTTGCTAAATCTTTGTTATTGTTTACATTGTATTGTTTACAATGTATTGTTTACAGTGTAATGTTTACATTGTTACTGTTTACATTGTGATTGTGTTTACATAGTCATTGGTTACACTTATAGTAGTTAATTCACATTTAATAGTGGGTTATGCTTATGCATTACTACTACACTGATGATTAATAAATGATGAATAGTATTGTGCACTATTGAATGGGAAGTGCACCTATGATCAAGAGTTGATTGATGATATTTCAAAAAGGTCTATACACAAGTTCTTTGATATAAGACTTGTTTCCCACCGAGATTGGGATGATAATATAGTGTTGTGAGTAAACAAGTGCTTCATTTAAGACTTGTTATAATTAAATTTGAAATAAGATAATTAATTATTTCAGGTTTTGGACTCATATTATTACTCATCATGTCTACATTTGAGCACTTTATTGAGCAGGGTAAATTGCTTGGGAAGACTGGTGATAAGTTAGAAGAATTTGCAACTGCTCAATATGATAAAGCAATGGAAGCTGAACAAAAGAAACTGCAGATGCAGGTGGATGAAAAAAGGTTGCAAATGGAAATGGAAAAACAAAAAAGAGAAGCAGAAGCAAAAGATGAAGAAAAGAGACTACAGATTGGAAATGGAAAAACTTGAAAAAAAAAGAGACTTGAAAAAGATACTGAAAATAAAAGACTTGAAAAAGAGGCTGAAGACTTGAAAAAAAAGTAAAAACAAAGAGAAGCAGATATTGAAAATAAAAAAATTGAAAGCTGAAGCTGAAGAAAGGAGTTACAAAGAGAGAGTCTGATGAGAGAAAAGCAAAAATGGAGCATGAAGAAAAAACTCTTAGCTTTGGAAGTTGAGAAATTAAAGGTGATGAACATGGGTAATGCTAATGATGCAAATAAGGTCTCAGATAAGACTAATGCAAGCACTTTCAAGCTTAATCTACCACCATTCAATGCTTCCATCGACGATATAACATTCTATTTGGACAGATTTGAAACTTCATGTAAAGTACATAACATAGATAAATCATTGCAGGTTTATCATTTGTCCAAAATACTTAGAGGTGATGCTTTGAGTATGTTAAGCATGGTAGATGAGCCTGACAAGAACAACTATGAGGTTGTCAGGGCTATATTGTTAAAAAAATACCAACTTGACGAAGACGGCTATCGTCTTCAATTTAAAAATATGTTGCCAGAAACTGGTGTGCAATTCTCTGAATTCATTTCAAAGACACGTCTTACTTTTTTACGTTGGGTGGAGCTGTCTAAGACAGAAAAAACTTATGAAGGACTTATGGACTTAATACTTAGAGACAAAGTCATGTCTTCTGTCAATGAGTCTTTCCTTGCTTTCCTTCATGAACGTAAACCTAAAACAATAAAAGAAATGGAAGATTTCTGTAGCCAGTATATAACTGCGCATCCTCACGTAACCATTGGTAACTCTAAAGTAAAAGAAGGTATGCCAGTTACTTCGGCAGCACCCTATGGTCAAAACTCTAGTCATAGATTCCAACAAAATTTTGATAGGAAAAGTAACCGTAGTTACGGTCAAAATTATGGAAATCAATTTCAGGGTGATTCTTCTTCGAAGAATTGGAGACGAGTTGACAGTCCTCGTTACTTCCAACCTAATAATTTTAGGCATTTCAGAAGAGGATATGGTAACAGAGGCTTTTCCTCCCGTAGACCTCAAAACCAAACAAATAGATGTTCGCATCAATGTGGACATGATAATAACATAGAAACTGTAGTTCAAAACAGGATAACAGTTATGAAAATAGAGACAATAATTTTAACTAAAGAGATAATTAAAAACAGTGATGGCTTCAGAGGTAATATAGTCGCGGTAGTTTATTCAATACAAAAAAAAAGATATATCACAGGCTAACTGTTGTTCAATTGAATCTCAGGGAGCCTGTAATCATCTTTTCTGATAATAAAAACTGCCATTACGTTGTCACTTGTTCTTATCAAAAGTATCGTTTGGGAATGCTAACAATGTGTGAACAGTGCTAATAATTTCTGTTATATATGTGGTTAGGTGACATTTCTATCACAAAAACGAAATATAACTAAAGTGATTAAGAAGGCGTACAGTTTGTATTTTGGTTGCAGAATAGGAGATCAAGATAAGAGCTGGGTGCCGCACATATGCTGCAATACATGTGCAGCACATCTTAAACTGTGGTTGACTGGCAAAAGGCAAGCTATGCCTTTTGCAGTCCCAATGATTTGGAGAGAGCCCACTGATCATCTCAACAACTGTTACTTTTGCATGGTCCCTCCAATTGGGAAAGGCATATCAAAGAAGAAAAAATGGACTCTGGAATATCCAAACATCCCCTCTGCAATACGTCCGATACCACATGGCGATGACCTACCAGTTCCCAAAGTGCCAGAATCATTTTCAGCTGCTTCCCCTGATGAAGAAGAGGACATTGGTGGTCCTGAACCATCAACCTCAAGCGTCCCAAATTTTGAGCAAACTACATCCACTAAACCACACTTAATAACCCAAGGTGAACTGAATGATCTTGTAAGAGATCTGAATTTACCGAAGAACAAGGCGGAGCTTTTGGGTTCCAAATTGCAACAGTGGAATCTTCTGGCAGAAGATGTTACAATTTCTGTGTGTATAGGAACCGACAGAAGCCGCTTATTACATTCTTTTTCAAAGAGGGTGACCTTTCTGCGTGCCACAACATTTCTGGTTTAATGGCAGCCCTCAAAATCAATTACATACCGGAAGAGTCGAGGCTTTTCATTGATTCATCCAAGACGAGTCTTAAAGCTGTTTTGTTGAATAATGGTAATGTGTTACCGTCAATTCCAGTTGGTCACGCAGTTCATATGAAAGAAACTTATGAAAACATTAAGCAGCTTTTGAAGTGTATAAACTACGATCATCATCATTGGTCACTTTGCGGTGACTTAAAAGGGGTCGCTCTTTTGCTTGGACTACAGGGTGGAAACACCAAGTACTGTTGCTTTCTCTGTGAGTGGGATAGCCGTGCACGAAGTGACCATTACATCAGAAGACATTGGCCAATCAGGCAGTCATTGCAGCCTGGCAGTAAGAACGTTGAGAACCCAGCACTTGTCGACACCAGCAAGATTTTGTTGCCACCCTTGCACATTAAGCTGGGTCTCATGAAAAACTTTGTCAAGGCAATGGAGAAAACAGATGAGGCTTTCAAATACATCATCAGAAATTTCCAAGACTGAGTGAAGCTAAAATAAGAGAGGGAGTATTTGTTGGTCCGCAAATTCGAAAACTTCTTCATGATGACGAGTTTCTTTGCGTGTTGCATGGCAAGGAAAAAGCAGCATGGCTAGCATTTAAGTCAGTGGTGGACAATTTTCTTGGAAACAACAGATCTGATAATTACATTGAAATTGTAGAAAATCTCCTTCTGAAGTATAAAAGTCTTGGCTGCAACATGTCTTTGAAAATTCATTTTCTGGATTTTCATCTGGATTTCTTTACGTCAAACTGTGGAGCGGTTAGTGATGAGCATGGTGAACGATTTCACCAGGACATTGCTGCTATGGACACAAGGTATCAAGGCAATTGGAGCCCTTCAATGCTTGCTGATTACTGTTGGACTGTGACAAGAGACACCTCATCGATTGACTACAAGAAGCAAGCAAAGAGAGCTCGAACAGCGACTGAATAATGACGGAATGGGTTCAAATGTGCCTTTTTAAAACATGATATGTGAACTTTAAATAATGTTTTGATTTTTTCTATCATTTTATGTTTAAATATCAATTAATTGAGTATGTAACCACAATTTTTATAATGCTAAAGTAGAAATACTAGCTGTTCACCCCAGAGAATTAAACAAGCATACATTATTTGTATTACTGTAATGTAAATTCATCATTTAAAAAAAAACCAGAGCCAATTGGTGAATTTCATTATGATATTTGAAATCAGCATGTCAAAATCAATAAGAAATGGTGTATTTAATTTCTGGTACAAATAACTTTTGAAAATTTGTTGACTAGTGTAATCATGGAAACTGTAGTTCAAAACAGGATAACAGTTATAATAGAGATAATAATAACTACAGAGATAATAACAACAGTGATAACTTCAGAGGTAATAGTAGTCGCGGTAGATCTCATACAAAAAAAAAGAGATATCAGCAGGCTAACTCGGTTCAACAAGAATCTCAGGGAGCCTGTAATCAGGTTTCTGATAATAAAAACTCTGACGCTGTCACTTGTTCTTCTTTTGACTTTGGGAGAGCAAACAAGTGCCCCCAATGCAGTACTTTGTTCGAACCAACTACAATATCGACTTTGAGTTGTGGTCACCCTCTCCCCGCTCTTCCTGCTTCGGTTGCACATGACGGGAGAGGTTCTCTAATCCTACATAAGGGTCTTGTTAATAATACTCCGGTCTCACTACTTTTCGATTCTGGATGCACCACTATTGGTGTTAGACAATCGCTTGTAGAACCATCCTGTGCGACAGGAAGGGTTATCAAATGTGTCACATTTGGCGGCACGCTGGAGAAATATCCTACTGCTGTAATCCACATTGCCACTCCTTTCTTTACAGGAGATGTGCATGCCTGTCTCTTACCTAATCCAATTGCGGATCTTATTATTGGTCGTATCCAAGGAGTTAAGGAATGTACCCCACAGCAGATTGCTGCTTGGGAAGATCATAATATGCAAGCTACCAATGCAGTGGTTACAAGAGCACAAGCTCTACAAACACCACAAACTTCGTTGAATAATGATAATGAAGTTCATAGCCAAGATAGTACCTTGGTTATTTCTCGTGACTCGTTCATAAAATTACAAGAAGAAGATCCTACGCTAAAGAAATTCTTCATTCTTGCGAAGAAAGGTGATCCAAATAAGGATACACAAAGAAAATCTTGGATAGAAATGAAAAACGGCGTACTTGTACGTATGGTACAAGACTCGGCTACGTCAGCACATTCGCAAATTCTTGTTCCCAAGAGTATGAGAGTGCAAATATTGCAACATGCTCATGACTCGCAATGTGCTGGACACATGGGATTTTCCCGTACAAAGTCGAGAGTCCTTGCGGCTTTCTTTTGGCCCTTTGTTAACAAGGACATTCGTATATACTGCCGATCATGTCAGGTATGTCAGGAGGTCAAATCTAGAGGACCACGACATGCTGCGCCTATCCAGGCTGCTGACATCCCTATTCGGCCATTTCAGAAAATGGCCATAGATATTATTGGCCCTTTTAAGATAAAGTCGGCCAGAGGACATCAGTTTATCCTTACATGTGTCGATATGTGCACACGTTGGCCAGAGGCTATCCCTCTAAAGAGCATATCTACTACAGATATCGCAGATGCTCTTTGGCTGATATTTTCTCGCTTGGGGTTCCCCAGAGAAATACTGTCAGACCATGGCACTCAACTCATATCTGATACTATGTCTCAAGTAATGTCTACCTTACACATTAAAAGATCTCTCAGTAGCATCTATCATCCTATGTCTAATGGGTTAGTTGAGCGTCTGAATAGAACGCTCAAGACTTTACTTGGTAAGATAACTGAAGATCATCCTCAAGATTGGGACAGGGTTTTACCCGCGGCTCTCTTTGCCTATAGAGAGGTCCCAAACGAACACACAGGATTTTCTCCCTTTGAACTTGTCTTTGGCGCGCGTCCGCGCGGCCCTATGTCTTTATTACACGATCTCATCACTGCCGATGATATTAGTGATGACACTCAATCTTCATATGAGTATGTCATTGCTCTTAGGCAAAAGATCATTGAGGCATGCAAACTAGCGACTGCTTCGTCAGAAATTGCTAAAGAAAAAGCAAGGCAGTTTGCTAACAAGAACAGATGTCTACGACAACTTTGTCCAGGTGACAAAGCATTCGTCCTACTCCCCAGTAGGGAAAATAGACTTCTGATTGCATGGAAAGGTCCATATGCAATAGTCTCACGAATTTCCGATGTTGACTATGTGGTCGATATAGATGGAAAGCATAAAACTTTCCATATCAACATGCTGACGGAATTTCATGAGCGTCCAGACTATTTGCTGCCTATTTTCCAGGCAACGGACGATTCTTCTGTACCTCATGGTCATTACTCATCCCTGTCTGTCATACAGGATGAGGAATCTGTTTTTTCTGATGTGAATCTTCCTCTTCCAGTGGTTTCATTACATTCTATGGAATCTTGGAAAGATGTCTCCATTTCTCCTAATCTTTCTGTTGATGAACATCGTCAAGTCTCGTCGATGTTACAGACATTTAAGGATGTTCTAACCGACATCCCTGGTCACACGCATGTCATAGAACATGACATAATTCTTACCGACAGTAATCCTGTTAGGGTTAGACCGTATCCTATCCCTATACACTTTCAGTCACAAGTGGAAAAGGAATTGGATGAAATGATCCAATTAAACATAATTGAACCATCGACTTCTCCATATTCTTCTTCCATGGTTATTGTTCGGAAGAAAGATAAGAACATACGAATTTGCGTTGATTATCGCAAATTAAATCAAGTCACAAAGTTCGATGCTGAACCTATGCCTTTACTAGAAGATCTACTTATTAGACTTTCTAATTCTAGATTCTTCACTAAACTTGACTTGTCAAAAGGTTATTGGCAAGTGCCTTTAGCAGATCATGCCAAACCTCTGACTGCTTTCTCTACACCTAGGGGTTTATTTCAATGGAATGTAATGCCCTTCGGTCTTATGAACGCCCCTGCTACTTTCGTTCGCATGATGCGTCGAATTCTTTCTCATCGTTCAGATGTCATCGCATACTTAGATGATATCTGTCTCTTCAGTGATTCTTGGGAAGATCACTATCTGGGTTTATGACCTACTGTCTACTCTACGTGAGTATAATCTGACAGCAAAACCTTCTAAAGCTTATATTGGTTTTGGTGAAATTTCTTTCTTGGGTCATCGTGTTGGTCATGGTCTCTTGAAGACAGAAGACCATAATACTTCAAAAAATATTGAACATCTCTGTACCTAAGACGAAGAAACAAGTCCGGAGTCTCTTGGGGTTAATTCAATTCTATGGGAGATTTATTCCGAATCTATCTTCGATAATGGCACCTCTGTCAACGTTGTTGAAGAAAGGGTCGCCTAATCTGATTCGTTGGTCTCAGGAATGTCAATCTTCCTTAGACCAGATTAAAAGTATATTTTCTTCTCCTCCCATCCTAAGATTACCTACTCTTGATAGAACTTTTGTTCTTCGAAGTGATGCTTCATCCACTGGGATCGGAGCAGCACTTATGCAGGAATATGCTGAAACTCTGCATCCTGTCATGTACATTTCTAGAAAACTAAATGCGGCAGAGAGGAACTACTCGGTTTTAGACCGTGAATTGTTAGCTATGGTTTGGTCTATTCTCAAACTACAAAGATTCCTCCTGGGCGCACATTTCATTCTAGAAACTGATCAGAAAGCTCTTACAGCTATTCAGACTAAGAACTTGAAGAGTTCGAGATCCACTCGATATGCTATTGCTCTTCAACCTTTTCACTTCACGGTACGAGCTATCCGTGGGTCGGATAATGTGATGGCTGACATTCTGTCTAGATGCCCACATGATTCCAACTAATACTTCTGTTCTATTTCTAGATATACGACAGAGCCATAACACACCTATATTACTACAATACATTAGCACATCTGTCCTCACTTTAGGTGAACACATACTATTGTGCTTTGTTATCATCTTCTTCTGTTCCCATCTTTAATATAAGAAGAAGACTGAGTAGTTAATATAAGGGCCGAAAGTTCACTCGGCCACAATTATTAATAATAATGTATTGTATAGTATGAAAAAATAATGGCTATTAAATAGAATTATATTGGTTGTTTTTTCTCAGCATGTTATTGTTGATCGGAGAAGCTACCTTTCTGTTGTCAAACATGGAGAGTTCCACATTGTACACTTTCCTTGGAACGACAGGAGATGTGTCCTGGATCGTCATTTATGTTTAATTTCATTATGTAATGGTATTATTAAACATTTAGATAATGTAATATTTAACATTCAATATCAGATGTGTACATCCATTCTAAGCGGTATTAGAGTATGACACTGCTATTTGATTATAATGATATGAACTTGCATATTTATATTGTATTTTCATGCAAGCGTAGTATGTGTTGGTGGCACCTCCCCGATATATTTTTTTTGAACAATATTTTTTATCTGTTGAGAAATATTCTCACCAGACACTTTATGTGTCAATTTAGCCTCATATTAGGCAGTGCAATTAGTTATCCCCGCATAATTCGTGCGTTGTTAAACCGCTTTTGGTTTTACTCTTGGATATTTTAAAAAAAATGTTGCACATTTTTTTTATCGGGAGGTGGCGGTAATGTTGCGCTAAACTTGTCGCAACTTATTCTGACTATATTCAATTTTTTAATGCATGGGAAGTAACTCATGGAATTGTAGTCACTTCTTATTTCTACTAGTTGTCTAATCGTGTGACAATAGTCTGATAGTATAGTTGCCGATAGTTGTGTGAACGATTTTGAGTCACGTCCATATATGGAGCGCTCAGGTCGTCAGTTCTTAGAAAACAGTTGGCAATCGCAATGTTTCAAGATTCATTTCCTTTTAAGGTTCGAATCTTTAGTCGAACATCGTAGAACATTCTTCGTTTCGTAATTTGGCTGAGTTGTATTCGATTCGCGTGTTCTGCGCATGTCTTTGTTTGTGGCAGTGTTTGAATGATTTCCGCCCAGGTCAGTCTGAGCAGAAATGCTGGTAAGGCGAGACGTAGCGATGTGCTAGCGTCTTCGCTTAGATTATTCAGGAAGGAGTCCTCATCATTGTTGTTCCTTTTTTGAGATGATATATCTCTATGTTATTCCAAATGCCTGGAGGCATATGTGATTTATGTGATTTAATTCCTGATGAACAGGTAACTGAATCTTTTTGCTGAGTAACTTTATCGCCATCTTGTGATGTTGACTTTTGCCTAGCCTGCCTTATTGTAAAGTCTATGATATGACAAGTTTGCTCAGCTCACGATCCACTTATATTGTCACGCATCGATTGATGCCTGTCCTAAGGGCCATTTGCTTCCTGAACTTTATTGATGGATCTAGGTTTGATACCTTTGCTGTTTGAGGAACATAGAGGACGATAATGTGACGCTCAAAAGACATGCCTGTCTTGTTGAGGTCAAATATAGGGGACTAGATTTAATCTCCTAGTTGATATCTACTAGCTCTTATGGAAAGGGGAAGTTTACTACCTGACTACATGTACAGCTGATTACGATATCCTAAAAGGCATTTGATGTACATTATTATGATGCTGTCTGCTGTGCCTGTTGAATTGACTACGTCGATGATACAATGACTGTTGTACTATACCTGTGATGTCTTCTGCTTAACGATGTCCATGCATCTTGTCATTGTGGCGTACACAATATATATATGACTAAAGACACCATGTTACTATGCCTCATCATCCCTGGTGTCTGAGGCTGGTACATGTACTCTAGCATCGTGAGTATTACGTACCTTTGTGGAAAGCAGATGAAATACATGTTAACACCCTCAACATTGTGTGGCAAATGTGACATCATCTGCACCTACACAAACCATACACAACACATATTTTGCTACGCAACATTTGGTGGCCAGTCCAAAGGCATTCGATAAGCCCACCACGTCTCAACATTTGGTGGCCATAAGCTGGTTTGGTCTGGTACCAGCATACACGGGGTCCCTTACCCACTTCATTCAACAAACAGCATTCTTCAAGAAATTCTACATCTACATACAGATTTATGAAAGTACTCGGCGCTGCCCGGAAAAGGTCGAAATTGTAACTTTTTGCCAGAAGCAAGAAATCTGACAGTACCCGGCGTTGTTACATATTGCCGGATATCACAGACTGTTGCTGTCGTTAACTCAAGTGAAGCCAGTCGCTGCTGTCAAGGTGCCAAGTTGCTGTCGTTTGTGAAGGTCAAGTGCCGGTTGATACAAGTTGTTTTCTCAAGAAGGCCAAGTACCGATTTCAATCAATTTACTATTGGATAAGAGGGTCAAGTGCCGAAACAACACAACATACATTATATCAGAAGCTCAAGTTTACCATCGTCCTGGCAGTTACCAAGCAAGATCAACATGTTCGATCAACGTTGGATCTTCTTTCCAAAGAATGCTGATCTTCACATGTTCTTTGCCCTGCTGACGGTTGGATATCAATAAGTTAAGTGGCCTGTTTGTTTGTGAACTGTGCCCTTATACTTCTACTGAGTCTTCTGTATTTCTCATTCTTTTGTTTACATGTTATATGTTTATATGTTATTTGTATATTTATATTTATATGTTTATGTTTCTGCGGGTTTTCGGTTGGGCGGTGTCTCCCTTAGATCATACCACGTCATAGAGGTCGTCTATCGTGAGCGTTTTCTGTAGGGTGTGCAAATTTCCGATACTGGAATTTGCAAAGCGACTTCTGTTGCTATTTTTTGTTAGTTGTGATGACATGTGTTAGTATTGTTTTCGTTATTTTCCTGCATTCTTTAGTTCTGTTTTGATTTGTTTGTATTTGCTAGCCTACTCTTTTCTATTGTTTAGTTTCATATACCATTTTTGTTTATACACTGTGGTGTCTTGTATTATTATTATCTTCTCGTAGATATCATCACATTTTTTGTGATATTTCTTTAATTTTCGCTTTATTTTTTGTTGATTTCTACGAATGTTTTCGTATTGTTGCTAAATCTTTGTTATTGTTTACATTGTATTGTTTACATTGTATTGTTTACAGTGTAATGTTTACATTGTTACTGTTTACATTGTGATTGTGTTTACATAGTCATTGGTTACACTTATAGTAGTTAATTCACATTTAATAGTGGGTTATGCTTATGCATTACTACTACACTAATGATTAATAAATGATGAATAGTATTGTGCACTATTGAATGGGAAGTGCACCTATGATCAAGAGTTGATTGATGATATTTCAAAAAGGTCTATACACAAGTTCTTTGATATAAGACTTGTTTCCCACCGAGATTGGGATGATAATATAGTGTTGTGAGTAAACAAGTGCTTCATTTAAGACTTGTTATAATTAAATTTGAAATAAGATAATCAATTATTTCAGGTTTTTGACTCATATTATTACTCATCATGTCTACATTTGAGCACTTTATTGAGCAGGGTAAATTGCTTGGGAAGACTGGTGATAAGTTAGAAGAATTTGCAACTGCTCAATATGATAAAGCAATGGAAGCTGAACAAAAGAAACTGCAGATGCAGGTGGATGAAAAAAGATTCCTATTGGAAATGGAAAAACAAAAAAGAGAAGCAGATATTGAAAATAAAAGACTTGAAAAAGAGGCTGAAGAAAAAAAGTTACAAAGAGAAGCAGATATTGAAAATAAAAAACTTGAAAGGGAAGCTGAAGAAAGGAGGTTACAAAGAGAGTTTGATGAGAGAAAAGCAAAAATGGAGCATCAATAAAAACTCTTAGCTTTGGAAGTTAAGAAATTAAAGGTGATGAACATGGGTAATGCTAATGATGCAATAAAGGTCTCAGATAAGACTAATGCAAGCACTTTCAAAGTTAATCTACCACCATTCAATGCTTCTATCGACGATATTACATTCTATTTGGACAGATTTGAAACTTCATGTAAAGTACATAACATAGATAAATCATTGCAGGTTTATCATTTGTCCAAAATACTTAGAGGGGATGCTTTGAGTATGTTAAGCATGGTAGATGAGCCTGACAAGAACAACTATGAGGTTGTCAGGGCTATAATGTTAAAAAATACCAACTTGACGAAGACGGCTATCGTCTTCAATTTAAAAATATGTTGCCAGAAACTGGTGTGCAATTCTCTGAATTCATTTCAAAGACACGTCTTACTTTTTTACGTTGGGTGGAGCTGTCTAAGACAGAAAAAACTTATGAAGGACTTATGGACTTAATACTTAGAGACAATGTCATGTCTTCTGTCAATGAGTCTTTCCTTGCTTTCCTTCATGAACGTAAACCTAAAACAATAAAAGAAATGGAAGATTTCTGTAGCCAGTATATAACTGCGCATCCTCACGTAACCATTGGTAACTCTAAAGTAAAAGAAGGTCTGCCAGTTGCTTCGGCAGCACCTTATGGTCAAAACTCTAGTCATAGATTCCAACAAAATTTTGATAGGAAAAGTAACCGTAGTTACGGTCAAAATTATGGAAATCAATTTCAGGGTGATTCTTCTTCGAAGAATTGGAGACGAGCTGACAGTCCTCGTTACTTCCAACCTAATAATTTTAGGCATTTCAGAAGAGGATATGTTAACAGAGGCTTTTCCTCCCGTAGACCTCAAAACCAAACAAATAGATGTTCACATCAATGTGGACATGATAATAATCATGGAACCTGTAGTTCAAAACAGGATAACAGTTATAATAGAGACAATAATAACTACAGAGATAATAACAACAGTGATAGCTTCAGAGGTAATAGTAGTCGCGGTAGATCTCAATACAAAAAAAAAGAGATATCAGCAGGCTAACTCGGTTCAACAAGAATCTCAGGGAGCCTGTAATCAGGTTTCTGATAATAAAAACTCTGACGCTGTCACTTGTTCTTCTTTTGACTTTGGGAGAGCAAACAAGTGCCCCCAATGCAGTACTTTGTTCGAACCAACTACAATATCGACTTTGAGTTGTGGTCACCCTCTCCCCGCTCTTCCTGCTTCGGTTGCACATGACGGGAAAGGTTCTCTAATCCTACATAAGGGTCTTGTTAATAATACTCCGGTCTCACTACTTTTCCATTCCGGATGCACCACTATTGGTGTTAGACAATCGCTTGTAGAACCATCCTGTGCGACAGGAAGGGTTATCAAATGTGTCACATTTGGCGGCACTCTGGAGAAATATCCTACTGCTGTAATCCACATTGCCACTCCTTTCTTTACAGGAGATGTGCATGCCTGTCTCTTACCTAATCCAATTGCGGACCTTATTATTGGTCGCATCAACGGAATTAGGGAATGTACCCCACAGCAGATTGCTGCTTGGGAAGATGATAATATGCAAGCTACCAATGCAGTGGTTACAAGAGCACAAGCTCTACAAACACCACAAACTTCGTTGAATAATGATAATGAAGTTAATAGCCAAGATAGTACCTTGGTTATTTCTCGTGACTCGTTCATAAAATTACAAGAAGAAGATCCTACGCTAAAGAAATTCTTCATTCTTGCGAAGAAAGGTGATCCAAATAAGGATACACAAAGAAAATCTTGGATAGAAATGAAAAACGGCGTACTTGTACGTATGGTACAAGACTCGGCTACGTCAGCACATTCGCAAATTCTTGTTCCCAAGAGTATGAGAGTGCAAATATTGCAACATGCTCATGACTCGCAATGTGCTGGACACCTGGGATTTTCCCTACAAAGTCGATAGTCCTTGCGGCTTTCTTTTGGCCCTTTGTTAACAAGGACATTCGTATATACTGCCGATCATGTCAGGTATGTCAGGAGGTCAAATCTAGAGGACCACGACATGCTGCGCCTATCCAGGCTGCTGACATCCCTATTCGGCCATTTCAGAAAATGGCCATAGATATTATTGGCCCTTTTAAGATAAAGTTGGCCAGAGGACATCAGTTTATCCTTATGTTACGGTATATGATATTAACGCCGTCTGCTAAAGGTTATCAGACGTGCAATTGTAAAGGTTAAGGCATTTAATATATTGCGATAGATGTTTCAATTATTGAACGCTCCATACACGATCGATTATGACGTGTATAGCGTTGTTTGGGTCACAGTCGGTAACTAAGAAACGCTACCCTTTGTTACTTGACCGCCAAGCTGAATAGCTGCGTTTTTTTTCTAACCTTCCAATTCAATGGCATGATATAGCCATTTATATATGCATTTTTTTGATGGACCAGGGTCAGTCCTAGAACTCTATATGAGAGGAAAATTTATGGAGGTTAGTATTTAACTAGAATTCTCAGAAGGAGAAGAATAATCGTCAAATTCGTATGAAATATTCAGACTCGCAGTCTCACTGTCGGCAGGTAGCCATGTCTAGCTGCGCGTGCATATAGCTGTGATGTTCTGACGACAATACTGCATTGTATCCTTAAACGGACATTGACACGTAAACCAGCAGTCTACGTTATTGATTAATTTATGCATGACTTATAAGGACTTATGTTCTGTTCCTATTTGAAATGATCATCCTGTGTGTACATGTGATTAAATATTACGGACTCAATCTGAAGGAATTAATTACTTCATTAATGTTGCTGAGTTCAAGTTACATGAACTACTTCTTCATACCATGCTACTGAGTTGTATGAACACCTTCACCCTAATTCGCGTAATACTAAACAAAGCACGATTAACAAGAGATCACTAAAGTAACCATACTCAGTGCATGATCTTCAACCGGCAAATAACTCAGCAACAAAAGTGGCGGCCGAATGCGGGGAACGACAGAAAAAAGAAACAAACTTCTGTTCCTTACGCACATGTTAACCACAAATATTTACGATCAATTTTCGATCACATGATCCAGTCGAAGATGACGCAGTACTCATTATAATGCCTAACAACGTGACGTCACCGAAAGTCGTGTAGGTGATCTGTCGGAGAAACCAAAGCCGTTTCTAAGTCTAACCAGGGGAAACATGAGCCATTTGAAGCAAACACATGATATGGACTACAGGAGCAGACAGTCAGGGGCTTTAGCCTAGCTGTTGACGACCTCTAGCACTGATATAAGCAACGGAAAAGATAAGTCTAGGTGTTTAACTGTTGTTATTGCAAACAGTGCTAACTGAGTCCATGCCCTCTGCCTACATCGGCATGTTTTTTACCTATGTTTAATGTACTTTTTGTTGTCTTAATGTGTTGTTAATTCGTGGGAGGTAGGGAGGATGAACCGAAATTAGATTCTGTGGCTCTCACGATGCCTGAATTGATTTCGGTCGTTTCTTAGGGCAGTTAAACGATTGCACTTTTGGAAGCCCCATTGAGGTTTGCCATTGGACTATCTGTCCAAATCTGCTGTCGTTTGACGATTTGTGTTAGCTGTACCGTTCCGTAGATAACTGGTGTATTTTATTCGTACTCAGTTAACAATTTTATTCAGTTCTGTATCATGTTCGTTAACTATTTCGTCCAGTCTCCTCTTACTATCATTTATTTGATGATTGTTAAATGGTCGTCCGTTATGAGTCCTGTGATGTCATCATTTTTTGCAGTCATTTTTTTTTTGTGTACTTTGAATATTAAGTTGACCTCGGGTCAGACCTTGACCCTTCATTTGGCTTGTGACACTTCCGCTTGTTTTATTTAGTTCATAAATTCATTTTTAATTGTGAAAATGTCTTGTTTGCGTCTTAACATTGTTTGTACCCTTTAGTTGCATCATTGTTTTGTTTGTCCTCATGATATATATTAAATACTACATTAATAATATGATATTATATGCAATAATACACTTGTAATTTAATTTAATTAATTTTTTCTGATATTTAAGGTTAATATGGGACATTGCATAATTATGCAGTGATAGTCCAAGAAAGTAGCACTACAATTTATAAGAGATGCCTAGGGCATAATAATATAATATATATATTGACCAAATAAAATAATCTTATAGTCTACCTTTGAGGTAATAGACCCATTGTATATTATTTAATATACTTTTCTGGTACTAAGAGAGTGACTTAGTACATTGAACAATATAATTACTAGGAATCATACCCAACATTATTGGATATTGAGATTAATTGTGTGATGTAATTACATTATAGTTAACAGATATCATAACTATTTATGATATAGTTCGTATTTAGATACAATATTGTTACAAAATATTGTCTATTAGTTGAACTTAGACATAAGAGTTCAGTACTATTGTGATTATTTATATTGAATATTTCTAAGTTGAGTAAGTATAATAATTACTCTGAAGCTACTATTGACTATTTTAATCAGTAATTATCAATAATTACTTACAGATAAAAGTCAAAATGCTTACTATAGACCATTTCGTTAAAATTGGTAAGGAATATGGTTATAAATCTCAAGAACTTCGTCAGTTTGCTGAGGCAGAACTGGAAAAACATGAAAGAAAAGAAGCAGAGAAAAAAGCTGCATTAAAGAAAGAGGAAGAGGAACAAAAGGCTGCATTAAAGAAAGAGGAAGCAGAACGTGAGATGAAGCAAATTGACAAGGAAAATAGATTGAGAGAGATTGCTCAACGTGAAAGAGAAGAGCAAAGAGCAATCGCCAGACAGGAAGAAGAGAATAAATTGAAACGAGAGGAAATTATTTTACAACAAGAAATGGAATTGGCGCGTATCAAATTGGAGACAGCAAAATTACAAGCACAAAGTGCTGATGCAAACCAGAATAATAACGCACAAAATGGATCATCATCCAGCCAAACTAAACATTTCTACAACTTTAAATTACCCACTCTCAACTTAAACGTGGACGACCTTTCATCGTTCCTGTCACGTTTTGAACAGACTTGCAAAACAAATCATTTGCCTGAAGAGTCATGGGTACTCAAGTTAAATGAATTCTTGGTTGGAGAACCATTGACGGCTTCTCAAAATGCTGACCCATCAATAGCAAATAACTACGGTGCTATTAAGTCCTTGCTTTTACGAAGGTTTCACCTGGACGAGGAACACTGTAGGTTGAAATTTAAGGGAATTTTACCTGAATCTCCAAAAGATTTTGCAGGATTCATTGCGAACATACGCAATACATTTAATAGATGGGTTGAACTGGCAGAAGTCAACAAATCATACGACAAATTAGTTGATTTACTACTACGGGATAAGGTATTATCTTCGGTTAGCCAGCCATTTTTTTGCATATTTGCAGGAGCGTAAACCAGGTACTATGGACGAGTTAGAAAAAATTTCTTTAAACTACTGTTCGGCACATCCGAATGCAACCATTTCTAACTCCTCATTAAGAGAACCTCTACCTGTGGCGTCTAATATGGCCTACAATCATAATAACAAACAAAGACATCACAGTGTAGACAGAAGCAGGTTCCAAAGAAATCACAATGTTAACTTTCAGAAGGGACATAATAATGATTTCAACAATAAAAATGAGTTCAACAGAGGTAGATCACGAGATAGAAATTATTCACCTCAAACAAACTACCACAATGGTCAACATAACACTAATTATAATCGATCACATACTCCCAATAATAATAGTAACTGGAATGGTAATAATCATGGCTCGAGACATCGAGATAATAGTTACTATAGAGGACGACGAGATAATTCTAACAATTATACTCGGAATCGATCTCATTCTCGGGGATCATCTCATTACAACCATAATACAGGGGCGGCAGTTACAAATAATACTACCCCTATAGCTCAGGTCCCACTTGACAATAATACAACACAGTCTTCTGCTGCATGTTTTGCTATTAATTATAATGTGGCAAATAGTTGCCAACAATGCAATCTTATTTTTCAGAAGGCGAAAGAAACAGTGCTTAACTGCGGACATATTACACCAGAGGTAGGTCTTGCAGTCAACGATGGAACAGGCCTACTAATTTTTAACAGGGGATTAGTTAATGGATCCGTCGTCTCAGTGCTGAGGGATTCAGGATCCACAACGATTGGTGTACGACAGTCGCTGGTACATCCTAGCTGTGCAACGGGGGAATATGTCCGTTGCATGACTTTTGGGGGAACTATTGAGTTTTACCCCACAGCTATTATTCATGTTAACACACCTTTTTTCACAGGGAACGTAAAAGTATGTATGCTAAAAAAGCCTATAGCTGATCTGATGGTTGGTCGTATACACGGCAGTAAAGATTGTACTCCAGATGAGATTATAGAATGGGAGAAACATAACCTATGCACTGGAAACGCCGTGACGACTAGAGCGCAGACTCAACTCATGGAGAAAGTTGATGATAATAAAATGGATGCAGACAACCAAGAGGAATTTGTAGTCAATTCACCTATTGACAGGGAAACATTTGCAACCAAACAAAAAGAGGATAAATCTTTAAAAAAAATTTTTAAGTTGGTTGATAAAGTTGACAATCTATCCTCAGGTAATAATAACAAACATTGTTTTGTTATTAAAAATGACATATTGATTAGATGTTTTAATGACAAATCACAAATGAAACAACAAGTTATGGTCCCGTATACTTTTAGACGGTACATTCTTCAACATGCACATGACTCACATTGTGCTGGACATATGGGATATACTCGAACACGATCTCGAGTACTGTCTTCATTCTTTTGGCCAGGAGTGTCAAGAGATATTTCGCAGTATGTACGTTCCTGTACTACATGCCAAGAAGTGAAAGCACGTGGAGCTTTTCACACGGCGCCTATTCAGGCTTGCGATATCTCAGTAAGACCGTTTGACAAGATGGCAATAGATATTATTGGTCCATTGCTACCATCGGCCAGAGGACATAGATTCGTCCTTACGTGCATTGATTTGTGCACACGATGGCCAGAAGCTATCCCATTAAAGACCACCACTACCACAGATGTAGCTGATGCACTACATCTCATCTTTTCTAGAATAGGGTTTCCTAGAAAACTTTTATCAGACCATGGGTCACAGTTTATATCTGACACCATGAAGGAAGTCATGAAAACTTGGAACATTGATAGGAATTTAAGTAGTATTTATCATCCTATGAGTAATGGTGCGGTTGAAAGACTTAACCGTACACTTAAACAACTACTACATAAGGTTACTGCTAAGCACCCTCATGACTGGGACAGAGCACTCCCAGCTGTTCTATTTGCTTATCGGGAGGTACCGCATGAACAAACTGGCTTCTCTCCCTTTGAATTAGTTTTTGGTGCTCCCCCAAGAGGTCCTATGGGACTAATAAAAGACTTATTAATTGACGCGGAGATGACTCAGGACACTCAGTCATCTTACGAGTACGTGATTAATCTTCGGAAGAACATTATTGAGTCTTGCCAGTTGGCAACAGCTTCTTCTGAGGCTGCAAAAGCTAAGGCTCGATCTCTACAAAATAGGTCTCGACGATTACGCCAATTATTCCCAGGCGACGAGGCTTATGTGTTACTTCCTCACAATAACAATAAATTATTGATATCTTGGAATGGTCCTTACAAAGTCATTGATAAAATTTCCGACGTTGATTACGTCTTAGATATCAAGGGACACAAAAAGATATTTCATATTAACATGCTCAAGCAATTTCATACACGTCCTGAACACTTACAGTCAATTTTTCATGAACTAGATGACAACACAGTATCTACTTGTTATTATTCTAACTTATCTGTCATCCAGGAAGAAGAATCTTCTTTTCCTGAGGTACAGTTACCGTTACCGGTACCAGTAGTTCAACCTACTGAATCTTGGCGGGATGTAACCATCTCTTCAACGGTTACACCGCAACAGCGTCTACAGATTGCTAATCTATTACAATCTTATCCAGATGTATTGACCGACGTCCCGGGTCGCACATCGGCTATCAGTCATGACATTACTCTCAATGATGATACACCTATTCGTGTACATCCCTATTCTGTTCCTTTACATTTCCTTGCTAAAACTACTAAGGAACTTGAACAGATGTTGTCTCTGGGAATCATTGAGACTAGTAATTCGCCATTCTCTTCTCCATTAGTGATTGTCCGGAAGAAGGACAATAACATCAGACTATGTGTTGATTATAGAAAATTAAATGCTAAGACTATAGTTGACAGCGAACCACATCCACTTATCGACGACTTACTGCCACGTCTATCCAACGCAACTATATTTAGTAAGATAGACTTAACTAAAGGTTATTGGCAGATACCACTGACCGAAAAGGCTAAGTACTACACCGCATTTTCCACTCCACAAGGTCTATACCAGTGGAATGTGATGCCTTTTGGGCTTGTTAATGCGCCAGCTACCTTCATTCGCCTGATGCGACAAATTTTATCAGGTAGACCAGACGTTATTACATATATTGACGACATATGCTTGTTTAGTTCGTCGTTTGAGGAACATGTTTCGGGACTTAGATATGTTTTCGACACTCTAAGGAATTATCATCTAACTGCTAAACCTACAAAGGTGCAAATCGCGTGTAATGAGATAACCTTTTTGGGACATATCATTGGATCGGGATATATCCGAACGTTACCTAGTACAGTCTCCAAAATTCTAAACATAGCAGTTCCTCAGACGAAGAAACAGGTCAGGAGTTTGTTAGGACTTGTTCAATATTACAGTAGATTCATACCAAACTTGTCATCCATCACGGCTGTATTGTCTTCATTGTTAAAAAAAGACATGCCGGTGAAGGTGACATGGACTGGTACATGCAATGAAACTTTCAACAAAATTATAAATTTGTTCTCGCATGAACCAATTTTAAGACTTCCCGATGCTTCCAAAAGATTTTTCTTACGAACAGATGCTAGTAACTACGGCATTGGTGCATGCCTGCTCCAGAACCATGATGGCATTCTACATCCTACCTTATATATATCAAGAAAGCTAAAGCCGGCAGAAACAAAGTATTCCACAGTGGACAAGGAACTTTTATCCGTGATATGGGCAATAACTAAACTTGAAAAGTTCTTGCTTGGTGCTCCCTTCACCATACAGACGGACCAACGTGCTGTAGCATCGTTGCGTCGATCTAACCATAAGAGCCAAAAACTCGCCAGATATGCAATCATCCTACAGCCATTTGAATTCTCCATTGAACATATTCCTGGCACTGAAAACATTGTGGCGGATGCGTTGTCACGTAATCCTATTGACGACGAATAATCAACATTAACATTCCTAAAACATATCAACTATAAGGGAACTAACTTGCCTTCAATTTAAACTTTATAAACACTATATGCATCACAGAATTGAACTAAAAGACAATCAAGGTATACATATTGACATTGAAACTTCGTCTAACGTCCATACACGATATATGAATATTCGTTGAACAATCATGGAACAATATCTGACGACAAGTCGAACTTATTATCCTATGTGCACTTAATTCTTGGATGCTGGGATAAATGACATTTCTTTCCAACGTAAACGTTTGAACATTTTTGCCTAAAAGAATTCATCAGGATCAAGACTACGGATGGATCATCATATCCTATACTAATTAATTAGTTAACTTAACTTCTTAATTGAATTATTATCAATAAAATGAAATGTGAGAAAAAAATGAAATGAAGGAACAAAAAAAAAAAGAGAACGAAATATAAAAAGAAGAAATTATGAAAAGAGAAAATAAATCTCACACAAGTATTAGATTAATATTTTTTTAAAATGTACCTATACATTATTTAGTTAGTTAAATTAGATAGTTATTATTCACTAACACTTAACACACACAATTAAGTTAAACTTATATTCGAATTTCTTTCTATTCCTTCTCACTTATTTTGTTTTTTTCTTCTCTCATAACATCGCGTTACATTAGAATCTTAATAATTTATCTCTTAATTTAATTAATTAATTTAATTTTAATTAGTCAAATTAATTCCTATATGACATACTAATACGACAGACCTTACTTTAATTTAATTCTATCATTCACTGTTAACATTGGACATTTTATTTAGTTGATATAATAATATGTATAATTGATATATAATGTGATTAATGTTAGATGACTATGACAAATAGTTAGTTGACATGACCGCAACACGGTTCTACTCAGAACATCGTCGGCCATATGTCACAATTGTGTTAAATTTTTTTGAAAAATTGTTAAGTCGGATAGATCTTGAAAAAAAATCTATCGATTTTTTTTTTCCCCGGTGTACAGGGAATTGTTACGGTATATGATATTAACGCCGTCTGCTAAAGGTTATCAGACGTGCAATTGTAAAGGTTAAGGCATTTAATATATTGCGATAGATGTTTCAATTATTGAACGCTCCATACACGATCGATTATGACGTGTATAGCGTTGTTTGGGTCACAGTCGGTAACTAAGAAACGCTACCCTTTGTTACTTGACCGCCAAGCTGAATAGCTGCGTTTTTTTTTTTCTAACCTTCCAATTCAATGGCATGATATAGCCATTTATATATGCATTTTTTTGATGGACCAGGGTCAGTCCTAGAACTCTATATGAGAGGAAAATTTATGGAGGTTAGTATTTAACTAGAATTCTCAGAAGGAGGAGAATAATCGTCAAATTCGTATGAAATATTCAGACTCGCAGTCTCACTGTCGGCAGGTAGCCATGTCTAGCTGCGCGTGCATATAGCTGTGATGTTCTGACGACAATACTGCATTGTATCCTTAAACGGACATTGACACGTAAACCAGCAGTCTACGTTATTGATTAATTTATGCATGACTTATAAGGACTTATGTTCTGTTCCTATTTGAAATGATCATCCTGTGTGTACATGTGATCAAATATTACGGACTCAATCTGAAGGAATTAATTACTTCATTAATGTTGCTGAGTTCAAGTTACATGAACTACTTCTTCATACCATGCTACTGAGTTGTATGAACACCTTCACCCTAATTCGCGTAATACTAAACAAAGCACGATTAACAAGAGATCACTAAAGTAACCATACTCAGTGCATGATCTTCAACCGGCAAATAACTCAGCAACACCTTACATGTGTCGATATGTGCACACGTTGGCCAGAGGCTATTCCTCTAAAGAGCATATCTACTACAGATATCGCAGATGCTCTTTGGCTGATATTTTCTCGCTTGGGGTTCCCCAGAGAAATACTGTCTGACCATGGCACTCAACTCATATCTGATATTATGTCTCAAGTAATGTCTACCTTACACATTAAAAGATCTCTCAGTAGCATCTATCATCCTATGTCTAATGGGTTAGTTGAGCGTCTGAATAGAACGCTCAAGACTTTACTTGGTAAGATAACTGAAGATCATCCTCAAGATTGGGACAGGGTTTTACCCGCGGCTCTCTTTGCCTATAGAGAGGTCCCAAACGAACACACAGGATTTTCTCCCTTTGAACTTGTCAGTGGCGCGCGTCCGCGCGGCCCTATGTCTTTGTTACACGATCTCATCACTGCCGATGATATTAGTGATGACACTCAATCTTCATATGAGTATGTCATTGCTCTTAGGCAAAAAATCATTGAGGCATGCAAACTAGCGACTGCTTCGTCAGAAATTGCTAAAGAAAAAGCAAGGCAGATTGCTAACAAGAACAGATGTCTACGACAACTTTGTCCAGGTGACAAAGCATTCGTCCTACTCCCCAGTAGGGAAAATAGACTTCTGATTGCATGGAAAGGTCCATATGCAATAGTCTCACGAATTTCCGATGTTGACTATGTGGTCGATATAGATGGAAAGCATAAAACTTTCCATATCAACATGCTGACGGAATTTCATGAGCGTCCAGACTATTTGCTGCCTATTTTCCAGGCAACGGACGATTCTTCTGTACCTCATGGTCATTACTCATCCCTGTCTGTCATACAGGATGAGGAATCGGTTTTTCTGATGTTAATCTTCGTCTTCCAGTGGTTCCACTACATTCGATGGAATCTTGGAAAGATGTCTCCATTTCTCCTAATCTTTCTGTTGATGAACATCGTCAAGTCTCGTCGATGTTACAGACATTTAAGGATGTTCTAACCGACATCCCTGGTCACACGCATGTCATAGAACATGACATAATTCTTACCAACAGTAATCCTGTTAGGGTTAGACCGTATCCTATCCCTATACACTTTCAGTCACAAGTAGAAAAGGAATTGGATGAAATGATCCAATTAAACATAATTGAACCATCGACTTCTCCATATTCTTCTTCCATGGTTATTGTTCAGAAGAAAGATAAGAACATACGAATTTGCGTTGATTATCGCAAATTAAATCAAGTCACAAAGTTCGATGCTGAATCTATGCCTTTACTAGAAGATCTCCTTATTAGACTTTCTAATTCTAGATTCTTCACTAAACTTGACTTGTCAAAAGGTTATTGGCAAGTGCCTTTAGCAGATCATGCCAAACATCTGACTGCTTTCTCTACATCTAGGGGTTTATTTCAATGGAATGTAATGCCCTTCGGTCTTATGAACGCCCCTGCTACTTTCGTTCGCATGATGTGTCGAATTCTTTCTCATCGTTCAGATGTCATCGCTTACTTAGATGATATCTGTCTCTTCAGTGATTCTTGGGAAGATCACTATCTGGGTTTATATGACCTACTGTCTACTCTACGTGAGTATAATCTGACAGCAAAACTTTCTAAAGCTTATATTGGTTTTGGTGAAATTTCTTTCTTGGGTCATCGTGTTGGTCATGGTCTCTTGAAGACAGAAGACCATAATACTTCGAAAATATTGAACATCTCTGTACCTAAGACGAAGAAACAAGTCCGGAGTCTCTTGGGGTTAATTCAATTCTATGGGAGATTTATTCCGAATCTATCTTCGATAATGGCACCTCTTTCAACGTTGTTAAAGAAAGGGTCGCCTAATCTGATTCGTTGGTCTCAGGAATGTCAATCTTCCTTAGACCAGATTAAAAGTATATTTTCTTCTCCTCCCATCCTAAGATTACCTACTCTTGATAGAACATTTGTTCTTCGAAGTGATGCTTCATCCACTGGGATCGGAGCAGCACTTATGCAGGAATATGCTGAAACTCTGCATCCTGTCATGTACATTTCTAGAAAACTAAATGCGGCAGAGAGGAACTACTCGGTTTTAGACCGTGAATTGTTAGCTATGGTTTGGTCTATTCTCAAACTACAAAGATTCCTCCTGGGCGCACATTTCATTCTAGAAACTGATCAGAAAGCTCTTACAGCTATTCAGACTAAGAACTTGAAGAGTTCGAGATCCACTCGATATGCTATTGCTCTTCAACCTTTTCACTTCACGGTACGAGCTATCCGTGGGTCGGATAATGTGATGGCTGACATTCTGTCTAGATGCCCACATGATTCCAACTAATACTTCTGTTCTATTTCTAGATATACGACAGAGCCATAACACACCTATATTACTACAATACATTAGCACATCTGTCCTCACTTTAGGTGAACACATACTATTGTGCTTTGTTATCATCTTCTTCTGTTCCCATCTTTAATATAAGAAGAAGACTGAGTGGTTAATATAAGGGCCGAAAGTTCACTCGGCCACAATTATTAATAATAATGTATTGTATAGTATGAAACATTATGGCTATTAAATAGAATTATATTGGTTGTTTTTTCTCAGCATGTTATTGTTGATCGGAGAAGCTACCTTTCTGTTGTCAAACATGGAGAGTTCCACATCGTACACTTTCCTTGGAACGACAGGAGATGTGTCCTGGATCGTCATTTATGTTTAATTTCATTATGTAATGGTATTATTAAACATTTAGATAATGTAATATTTAACATTCAATATCAGATGTGTACATCCATTCTAAGCGGTATTAGAGTATGACACTGCTATTTGATTATAATGATCTGAACTTGCATATTTATATTGTATTTTCATGCAAGCGTAGTGTGTGTTGGTGGCACCTCCCCGATATATTTTTGAATTAGATTTTTATCTGTTGAGAAATATTCTCACCAGACACTTTATGTGTCAATTTAGCCTCATATTAGGCAGTGCAATTAGTTATTCCCTCATAATTCATGCGTTGTTAAACCGCTTTTGGTTTTACTCTTGGATATTTAAAAAAAAAATGTTGCACATTTTTTTTATCGGGAGGTGGCGGTAATGTTGCGCTAAACTTGGCGCAACTTATTCTGACTATATTCAATTTTTTAATGCATGGGAAGTAACTCATGGAATTGTAGTCACTTCTTATTTCTACTAGTTGTCTAATCGTGTGACAATAGTCTGATAGTATAGTTGCCAATAGTTGTGTGAACGATTTTGAGTCACGTCCATATATGGAGCGCTCAGGTCGTCAGTTCTTAGAAAACAGTTGGCAATCGCAATGTTTCAAGATTCATTTCCTTTTAAGGTTCGAATCTTTGGTCGAACATCGTAGAACATTCTTCGTTTCGTAATTTGGCTGAGTTGTATTCGATTCGCGTGTTCTGCGCATGTCTTTGTTTGTGGCAGTGTTTGAATGATTTCCGCCTAGGTCAGTCTGAGCAGAAATGCTGGTAAGGCGAGACGTAGCGATGTGCTAGCGTCTTCGCTTAGATTAATCAGGAAGGAGTCTTCATCATTGTTGTTTTTTTTTTGAGATGATATATCTCTATGTTATTCCAAATGCCTGGAGGCATATGTGATTTATGTGATTTAATTCCTGATGAACAGGTAACTGAATCTTTTTGCTGAGTAACTTTATCGCCATCTTGTGATGTTGACTTTTGCCTAGCCTGCCTTATTATAACGTCTATGATATGACAAGTTTGCTCAGCTCACGATCCACTTATATTGTCACGCATCGATTGATGCCTGTCCTAAGGGCCATTTGCTTCCTGAACTTTATTGATGGATCTAGGTTTGATACCTTTGCTGTTTGAGGAACATAGAGGACGATAATGTGACGCTCAAAAGACATGCCTGTCTTGTTGAGGTCAAATATAGGGGACTAGATTTAATCTCCTAGTTGATATCTACTAGCTCTTATGGAAAGGGGAAGTTTACTACCTGACTACATGTACAGCTGATTACGATATCCTAAAAGGCATTTGATGTACATTATTATGATGCTGTCTGCTGTGCCTGTTGAATTGACTACGTCGATGATACAATGACTGTTGTACTATACCTGTGATGTTTTCTGCATAACGATGTCCATGCATCTTGTCATTGTGGCGTACACAATATATATATTACTATAAAACATCACTGCTGTTAAAAGCTTTATTGACTTTCTACGTTGTATGATCTGATGTGACGTCCATGTATGATACTGTAGCTATCTGACTCTACCTTTACGTCACACACTTAAACCAAACTAAAGACACCATGTTACTATGCCTCATCATCCCTGGTGTCTGAGGGTGGTACACTACTCTGCAAAGGCCAGTATTATCGTACCTTTGGAAAGCAGATGAAATACAACACCCTCAACATTGTGTGGCAAATGTGACATCATCCACGGGACATTTATACACAACACACATTTTGCTACGCAACAGAGGGATTTAATGTCTTGAAATTTGAAAAAAAAATGTAGTCCCAAAATATATTTCATTTTTATAGATCCAGCTTTAGAAGATATTGTTACCTTTACCCTCACTAACTCAGTAGCAAACCAGGCACCAATTTATAGCTAGGTAGCCTCGAGCATAAGGCTACCATATATAGAACCCTGAAACTTTACCTTGAGAAGAAAGTGATGTAACCACTCTACCAATGAGACACTATTTTAAAAGATGTGAAGTGAATATCAGAATTTACGAACTAATGTAGGTAAGGTAGTTGTCAACTTGAGTCCCAGGCTTACAGGGACCGCCGTAAAATAAGCAACCGATAAACTTTTTGGGAGAAAATGTCAGGACCCCAAAACAATAAAGAAAAATTCACAACACTTATTTATTTCCGATTTAAAATAAGTAATTAAAGTTCAGTAATACTCAAATAGTTTTTAAAAAGCAATAGTTTCAAAATATATTTTTAGTGCGTTTAGATCTTTTTTGTTACACACTTAGTGCTATTCAAAACGTTTCAGTTGGCAAACTGTCCCAAATATTAGTTGTTTACAGTTCTGAAGATCATAAAAATTTTTTTTTGTTTGTTGTTTCGTTTAAAATATTTAGTTCATCATTTGAGGAACATTTTTCGGGGCTTAGATGTGTTTTGGAGATATTAAGAGAAAACCATTTAACAGCTAAACCTACGAAAATACAAATAGCATTTCAGGAGATAACGTTCCTGGGACATATTATTGGGGCTGGACGTATTCAAACTGTTCCCAGTACGGTATCTAAAAATTTAAATTTATCTGTTCCTCAAACGAAGAAACAGGTTAGGAGTGTATTAGGTCTAGTCCAATACTACAGTAGATTCGTACCTAACTTATCATCAATCACAGCTGTCTTGTCATCATTGTTGGAGAAAGACATGCCGTTGAAAGTAAATTGGACTGACGAATGCGACAAAATTTTTAGCATGATACTAACCATCTTTTCAAATCCACCAATTTTGAGATTACCAGATACTTCTAAAAAGTTCTTTCTCCGTACAGATGCCAGTAATTACTGTATCGGAGCTTGTTTGCTTCAATATCACGACGATAAACTTCATCCGACGATGTACATTTCAAGAAAACTGAAGTTACCTGAAACCAAATATTCTACTGTGGACAAGGAGTTGATGGCAGTTGTGTGGGCAATAACTAAACTAGAAAAATGTTTGTTGGGAGTACCTTTCGTGATCCAAACGGATCAGAAGGCGGTGGCTTCGTTACGTCGCTCTAACCACAAAAGCCCCAAACTTGGCAGATTTTCGATTCTATTACAG